>PVIH01027596.1:0-16677 GCA_004025045.1 Sigmodon hispidus | reverse complement strand
GCCAGGACAGCCCAAGAAGAGCCCACCCAATGGAAACAATTTGCTATCCACCCAGGGGCAGAAAGCAGTAGCCCAGGCTAGACCACAGAGCTCAAGGTAAGCAGGACTGTCCCTGTAGAGCTGAAGCTGTGATCCTTTGCCATGACAGCTAAAGAAAGACTCGATGCCAGGACACACACAACACACCACAAAGGTCTTTTCTCATTGTGTATTTGCAAAATGTTTACAAAGAGTAGAAAAATAGATATTTTGTAGGGTCTGATTCTGAGAACCCACACACAAAAATAAATACTTTAAAAAAAAGCCATGAGTGGCTATAAATTAAGGTGGGGGCTTGGTGAGTCCACACAGTGCAGAATTCCAGCAGCCAGCAGGAGGGTCTCAGGTCAGGCACACTGGTCTCCACTGGCCACACACTTCAGGTCCCGAGTCAGCAGGCGGAAGAGGTTGTATGTGACACAGGCCTCCAGGCTGCCGGGGGTCTCCTGAAAGGACAGGGCTGCTCAGGGGCTGCTGGGGCTCAGGCCCTCCAGGCTCTGCAGACCCCAGTGCCCTTCCTGGAACTCACCTTCCTCTGGGCTTCCTGCAGCCTTTGCAGCCAGCGAGAGAGGCGGCGACTTGGGGGCCTGGGCTCTGCTGTGAGCTGAGGCTGAGTCTGTGGACAGAGGAGAGACTGTGAGCCTGCTGCTAGGATGCAGGGGAGCCCACGTGGATGGAGACACGATGTGGAGGAGCCAGGGAGCCAAGACTCACACAGGCCTGCAGCTGTGATTGGATGTGGCGCAGTGTGCGAAGGGGCTGGTCCAGGATGGGATCCAGGGCTGAGTCAGTCATGTTCTCCAGGACCCTCAGTGTCAGGGCCAGCTCAGCCTTCAGGGCCATGGGGCGCTCCTGGACCTGAGCAAGGAGACAGGAGAGAGACCACATGAGGGCCCAGGGTGGGGAGGTCAATGGGAGGCAGGTAAAGAGGACAGGCCAGTGGACAGGGCAAGGGACCGTGAGAGGCAGAGGAGGGGCAGATGAGGGGTCACAGCCACTGTGGTCAGGCTGTGGACAGACAGGTCATGGGCTGCTGGAGAGGGGGATGATGGGAGAGGGGAGGCCCAAACAGCACCCGAATGAGCGGGCTCCTGAGGAGGGCAGCCTGTGTCCTGCCCCAGCTCACCTGCAGCTGCTGCAGGTCCCACGCCCTGGGGAAGAGGCGGGAGCTGCACCTGATGTCCTCCTTCTTGAGACGCCACTCTTCCTGGAGAGCAAAGGCACAGGTTAGCTCATATTGGAGGATGAAGGCTAGACCACTGCAGTGGGGCTGGGGCTGGGTCACAACAGGAAAAGGGAGGCTCATGCTAAAAGACAGAGGCTCTTCCATAGCAGCAGATACTAGACAGCAACTGCCCTAAGAGCAAGAGATAGCCCAGTTTGGACAAGGTGGAGAGAGAGCCTGGGGTCAGCTCACTGAAGGGAGGGTGGAAATTAGCCCACTGGAGCACTAGTGGGTTTAGAATACTACACAAAGGGTGGATTTTCTGTCCCGCACAAGCAAGGGTGCAAATTAATCCCAATGCAGCAGGGGTGGCAGTCAGCCTACTGGAGGAAGGGCTGAGGTTAGCCCACTCTAGCAAGAGTTGAAGTCAGCCCCCTTCAGGAAGCATGGAGACCACTTGCATTCCAGTTAGCATAAGGGGTGAAGCCCAGAAAGGGACGGGTGGAGGCTAACCCACCCAGGAGAGCATGGGGAGACTCACTATGGCATCCTTGGCCTTCCTGAAGTTCTGCAGCGCTTGCGGGGACAGGGACTTGAACTGGGCTAGGTGGCAATGCTTTGTATCTGGTGGCAGCCTGGTGGCCCTGGGCACAGGGTTAGCGCGGGTTCCCGCCAGCACCGGGGCCAGCAGCAGGAGGAGGAGCCCGTGGCCCCCAGCTCTTTCTGTGTCACAGAAGGACAGAGTCAGGAGGGCTGGGGAAGGGGATGTGGGGACACACACCGGGCACCGACCTGGGGACTCACCTGGCTTCATCCTGCTCTCTGGGCTCGTGAGGAGATGGGGATTCGGGTGCGCACTCGAGGCTGTCCCCGGGTTCCTCGGTCTTGCTCGGTGTCTCTGGCCTGGGTCTTCTTCCCCTGTGGCTCTCGGTCTGTTGCTGTGTCCCCACTGAGATGGAGGAGACACTGAGGCTGCAATCGCGACTGTGAGTGCACTGCCATCTCAGCTCCATGCTTTTAACCTGGCCTCGTGGGCAACTCCAGCTGATGTAGGAAAAGTGAAAACAGGTCTGGAGACTGACACCAGCCACCAGGGGAGCTGAACCTGGAAAAGCCCAGGGCGGGGCGGGGCTAGAGCAGGTGAGACACTGAAGAGAAAGAGAAAATGACCAGGACCCAGGTCACCTGGGACAAGGTGAGTCAGAAGAGTTCCCACAGGGCAAGGGCAGCTGCGGGGCACAGGCTCCCGTTCGGGGCGGGTCCTGGGTGTGATCTCTTTGGGGTTACCGAGAAGACTGTGGTCTAGAAAGACAGCCCTAACGTTGAGATGAGAGCATCTTTACTCTGCTTGCCTGAACGGGTATTTAGAGTGTCTGTGGTCTAGTTGACTTTACATTGTTTCTGTTTAATTGTGCAGTTTAGCTCAGGCTGGCCTGGGACTTCATTTTCTGGTCCCACATTCCAGAATGCTGGCATGACAGGTGTCAGCTATACTGGTGTGCCAAGGTGGCATACATTTTTCCTCCCAGCATTGGGAAGGCAGAAACAGGAGGATCTTTGTGAGTTCAAGACCAGCTTTTTCTACTTAGACATTCCCAGGAGTGTGTGTGTGGATATATAGGGAGACTCTGTCTCAAAAACAAACAAAACCCCACAAATAACCCACTTTCATTATATTATTTATTTGTGCTTGTAGAGGTCAACGTATACAGTTTGGAAATCAGTTTTTTTCTTCAACCGTGGGGGCTCCAGGTATCAAACTCATGTCTGACAAGTCCTTACATGCTGAATCATCCACCCCATCTCCCAGACTGTTGTGCTTAGGAACAGGATTGGCCAATGGCTTGGTGGAAGGCAGACTGGTCTCTGAAAAAACATCTTCATTGAGGATGGAGAGTTGGCTCAAGGGTTAAGAGCACTGGCTGTTCTTCCAGAGGACTGGGGTTCAATCCCAGCACCCATACGGTAGCTCACCATTGCCTGTATAACTACAGTTCCAAAGGATCCGATGTTTTCCTCTGGTCTCCATAGGCCCTGCATACAAACAATGCATAGACATGCAGGCAAAGCATTTATACACATAAAATAAAAGTAAATAAATCTTTAAAACAAAATAAAAGTCTTCATTCATTCTATAAGGATCCATTCAGTCCCTGCTTGTGGTCAGCACTGTCTGGGGTGCCTGGATAAAGCATTTGAATAGGAACAGCAAGAGCTCAGTAACCCTTCTCCAGAGCTTTTCTCCAGCCCCTAACAGAGAGCCTGCAGTCTGTGTTCAGGTAAGCAGAGGTTGGTGATTCTCACCTCTAATGCCAACACCAGGGAGGCAGAGACAGGTGGATCTCCAAGTTCGAGGCCAGCCTGGTCTGTAGAGGGAGTTCCAGGACAGCCATGCTGGTTACACAGAGAACTATCTCAGAAAACAAAAATATAAACCAACCAAACAAACAAAAACTACAAACCCCAACAATGACAATGAGAGATAAATAGAGAAGAAGATATAACAAGCAAAAACCGGGGCTCAGGAGGCCATTTTTATCACTGCGATGCCTTGGGGAAAAACCATCAGGTGATGAGTCAGAAGGGAAAGTGGGACAGACCAAAGAGCAACCTTCCAGACCAAGTCCCGGGCAGCACACAGTGGGAACCTCGGCACCCCCTTTTGTGGAGTACCTTCATGTCTGTCTGTCAAGGAGGCTGTGTCAATATGGTTTTGAAAAACCAAGGTCACCTCAGATAGACTGTGACTTGCCCACCTTTTCAAGGAAAGACAACAGCAGACTGAGAGAGCTGTCCAGACCTGCCCAGGGTCACATATCAAACACATGGGAGACTAGAGTGTTGCCGTGTTCTCTCTGAGCCACAGAGACCTGTGTATCCTCGACCGTGTATTGTTTAACTATCAGAGAGCTGGAGAAATCTTGGAAAAAAGGAGACGCTGAGTTTTGGCAGTTACCCTCACCTTTCTTTCCTTCAAGATACCAGGGAGAGGTCAATAGTCCAATATCCTAGATAAGGGCTATGGTGTGGCTCAGTGCTTGCCTAGAAACTGCCCCTGAGGCCTGGGGGTGAGGTTGGATGAACTAACAAAGATCCCAGAAAAATATGTTTATTTGTATATTTGTGTGTGTCCACCAAAACCTTAAGCACCCATCTGGAAGTTTTGTATAAGTACCACTGCATCCCTTTGCTATAAAATTATTATTTTAATATACTATCTTATTAATTCTCTGAGAATTTTATACAAATATTTTAAAAGTATTTTACCGGGGGCTGAAGAGATGGCTCAGCGGTTAAGAGCACCGTCTGCTCTTCCAGAGGACCCGGGTTCGATTCCCAGCATTCACATGGCAGCTAACAACTGTCTGTAGTTCCAGTACCAGGCAAACACCAAACACCAAGGCAAATAAATAAAATAAATAAATAAAGTTTTTTTTTTAAAAAAAAGTATTTTACCCCAACTGCCCCCTAACTCCTCCCAAATCCAGCCCCCACCTCCCCGCTCCCTCCCTGTCAGGGTTCCTCACACTGTAGACCTGGCCGTTCTAGAACTCAGAGGCTTATGGCCCAGGCAGTGGAGTACACTGTGAGAGGGTTGTTCAACTCCCAAAGTAGTCATGACCCACAGGTTGAGAACTGCTATTTTAAAGGTTTATTTAATATTATATCCATTTAGCAGAACAGAATTATCAGGTTCACTCAATTATGGGTTTTTTGACAGATTTGCAGTACTAGGTGTGAATCTTTCCTGTGGGCAGACCTTAAGTCAGAAATGAGTTGGTTTCCACCGTAACAGCCATGGCCCTATTTCACCCATGGGTGTGTCTTGCCATGCTGGTCATTATAGTAGCTAACAAGGTTTACAGCAAAGCAAAATTGTTTGTAACATTTTCCTCCAGCGGTCTACATAGAACCTTTCAGTACTAAAGCTTCTAGTACTAACCAAAGAAGCTTCCTGGGCAGTACCAACTTTATTTCTCCATGCCCTTTGCCAAAGCATGGGATGTGTTCAGCAGTATCACCTCATTATCAAGTTTAGTGGGCAACTCAGAGAGATGGCAAGAGCCTGTATTGTTTGAGGTTCTTACTATGGAATTATAATAATGTTTTTCTAAATAAAGAAACTGAGATTCTTAGAGAAGACATTTCCTGGAGTTTTGCTCTAATTAAAATGCAGAGTCAGGGGCTGGAGAACTGACCCAGCAGCTAAGAACTCTGTATTGGTCTTGCAGAAGATCTAGGTTTGGATTCCAGTGCCCACATCAATCAACTCATGACTGTCTGTAACTCAAACTCCTGGGGACCTGATGGCCTCTGCAGGAATCTGTACACATTTACATGCACACACACACTCATGTACACATAAATAAAAAATGAAAGACTTTTAAAAATTATTTATTTATTATGTATACAGTGTTTTGCCTGAATGTATGCCTGCATGCTAGAGGAGGGCACCAGACCTCATTATAGACACTTGTGAGCCAACAAGTGGTTTCTGGGAATTGAACTCAAGTCTTCTGGAAAAACATCCAGTGCTCTTAACTACTGAGACATTATTCAGCCTTAAAAGATTATTTATTTATTTAGTAAATCTTTGTTTATTATGTATACAGTGTTTTGCCTGCTTGTATGCTTGGATGCCAAGAAGGCACCAAATCTCATTACAGATGGTTGGGAGCCACCATGTGGTTGCTGGGAATTGAACTTAGGACCTCTGGAAGATTGGCTAGTGCTTTTAACCTCTGAGCCATCTCTCCAGCCCTAAAAGGTATCTTTTTAAAAACCAGGGTTTGGAGGCTGGAGAGATGGCTCAGCGGTTAGGAGCACTGACTGCTCTTCCAGAGGACTGGGGTTCAATTCCCAGCACCCACATGGCAGCTCACAACTGTCTGTAGTTCCAGTTCCCAGTTCCAGGCAAACACCAAGGCAAATAAATAAGTTTAAAAAAACAACAACAAAAAAACAGGGTTTGAGTTTATAACTCAAATCAATGATTTCACAGCTCATTTTAAAAAATCTATAGAGGGGGCTGGAGAGATGGCTCAGCGGTTAAGAGCACCGTCTGCTCTTCCAGAGGACCCAGGTTCGATTCCCAGCACCCACATGGCAGCTAACAACTGTCTGTAGTTCCAGTTCCAGGCAAACACCAAGGCAAATAAATAAATAAATAAATAAAGTTAAAAAAATCTATAGAGTCTGATGGTGGTAGCACACTCCTACAATCAGCACTCTGGAGGTGGGGCAGGCAGATCTCTGAGTTCGAGACCAGCTTGGTTTATGGAGTCCCATGATAACCAGAACTACATAGAGAAACCCTGTCTTGAAAAACAAACAAACAAAATTTGTAGAGTGCGTGTAAGGATGATTAAGTGGTCATATTCAAAGTAAATAGTACAAAGAAATAGTTATTCAACAACTGCAATGTATTTTAACAACTGGAGACACAACAGCAAACTCACCGAGAATACACAAACTGAAAATGTGTAACAGAGCCAACAAGTGGTCTTCAGTATGGTTTGTACTAAATTCCTTAGGGACTAGGGCTCTAAGGGTGAGGTCCAAGAATCTTAGACCCATAGAAAGCAGGTGTGTGTGTGTGTGTGTGTGTGTGTGTGTGTGTGTGTTTCAAAAAATCATTAGACAATACAGAGGGCCCACAGGAGGTGTCTCCTAACCTCAGAAGTCATCTGTGGCCCTGGTGGCAAAGCTGGTGTCTCTTCCAGTCCTGAACTGGAACAGCTCTGCTACCTTATTAAAATGAAAGTCTCCATCTTCGTCTGGGACCTGTAGTCTCTTTGGAGACAGTAGCAGTGAAGGGAGGGGAATGGAGTGGCCAGACACAGGGATCTGAGAGCAGAATCAGGAGGTTGAAGATGACAGTGTCTTGGTGGCAGACAGGTCATTCAGTCATGGATAGAGAGAAAAGGCTAAGGTCAGGAGGACTTTTTTTGGTCCCTCTATCCCACTGCACCTGACTGGTCGTGCCCCCCCCCAACCCACGCTGTACTCATAGCTTTCTGATTTTTTTTTAAACTTTATTTATTTATTAATTTATTTATTTGCCTTGGTGTTTGCCTGGAACTGGAACTACAGACAGTTGTTAGCTGCCGTGTGGGTGCTGGGAATCAAACCCGGGTCCTCTGGAAGAGCAGACGGTGCTCTTAACCGCTGAGCCATCTCTCCAGCCCAGCTTTCTGATTTTTATGCCATGTCTTCCAATGTCTTGAGGGATTTCCTCGAGTGGGACCTGAAGCAAATGATAAAACCGAAGGCTGTGTCTGGGCTTCTAATCTGCCCCAATATCCCAGTTCAAACCCAGTAGCCTTGGATTTGGGCACCATGAGATGACAGGCAATTGGGTCTCCAGTGGAACAGAGGTACAAGGCGGGCAGGACTGCAGAAATCGGAGGACCAAGGAGAGGGTACCCAAGGCACCAGACGGCCACAGCTGCAGGCTGACACCAATGCTCCGGAAGCGCTCCAGACTGCACAGTAGGAACGACCAGAACTGTGGGGACAAACAGTCAAAACTGCCCTGCCACCATCCCTCCACGCCAAGGGTCCTTGCGGGTCTCCTGTGCGGTTGCGCACTGTTGCTTCCTCCTCCAGAAGCACCAGGTGACTCAGGCTTTTCTTTGATTTTGAAGGGTTCTGAAGCTTGGAACAGAGCAGCTGAGAATCATTTCAAGCTCTTCTGGCCAAGTGCAGCACCCCACGTGCAGCCGACACGAGGTAAGGAGACAGGCACTTGAACGGCTTAGGTACTGGGGAGACCCAGACGGCAGACAGGGAGCGTCTCCTGACTGGAGTTTTAGACCCTGAGATAAGAAAAAATACCTTCAGGCCACCAGGATACCCATCTCGTGGACAAAGGTACAGGTTCGGATGGGAAGGGCATTAGGGTTCGAGTGTTACTAAAAAGCTGTCTCATGGTGTTCGCCAGTGCCCTGGGGCCCAGCTACTGGTGGTGGAGAATTCCATCAGCCCAGCACCTCTCTTTACCTGCAATGTGCCCTCAATGCCCGGTACTGTAGTCTAGGATGCCGTCCACTGAGTAGACATCCACTGAGAGTGAAAATCGTGAATCCCTGCCTACCTCTCCATGAGAACCAAGGTTTCAGGAAAACACGGGGTTGGCACCCATGCTAATCAATAATTTCTAAACAAATCTGTTGGGGGAGGATGGTGGTGTGTATAAGACATATTCCCCTAACCCCTCCACATTTCCTACCTGCTCATGACCACCTGTGGATGGCTTTTGATTTTCTCTGGGTGTACCATAGGACCAGGGACAGAGGAGATAGGGTTCTCCTTGCAGAACCCCAAATGATCTGTTATACACCCTCCTCACACCCCCCAAAGCTGAGCAAAGATACAACCCTATTCTAATCCTCGTAGACCCTACCAATGTCCTTGCTGCCCCATTCTGGCCCCAGGGCCTCGACTTCCCCTGTATCATTTTCTTCTGCTTGCCGCCCCTTTCAGAAATGCTACTCCCTTCCAAACTCATCTCCAATTATCCTTAATTGATCAGGCCATGTGTTTCCTGCTGGGTCCTCACCCATACATTATAATTAAAGACATGGGCGAATGTAAAGACGTAAAAGGAAGACTACCAAACTGTGGGCAGCAAGCATCCAATTTGGGAGACATCGCTCACAGACATGGGGGAAAGGAAAGAAATGGTTACAGATTGTCAGAAAGAGATCCATCCCCCTGAGGTGGCATCCACGATGGGCTGCAGCTGTTCAGGTTGTAGACTTGTGTGGATGGCACACTTACAAGCCAGTGTTAATAGCCAGAGTACTCAGTGGCCCACAAGCAAATACGCCGGGAACTCCCCGTGCACTGGAGTTCTGCAGGTGAGGTGAGGTGGAGTGCCCCGACACTGTTTTAGATTTCTCTGTGTTTAGCAAGCTTTATCCAATGAACACAAATTGCTAATTTTAGGAAAAGAAGTAGTAGCTTTAGTGTTCAAAGTAAAACAGAAACATTGAAATAGAGACAGAAGCATCTATTGGGATGTTTATATGAAAGAGAGGTGGGTGGAGGGATACACAGGTAGAGACAGACAGGAGACAAAGAGGAGGTCTGTATAGATAGGACCAACAGAATGAAATAGAGTTAGAAATAAAGGTTTGGGGGCTGCAGCAGCGCTAAAAAAAAAAAAAAATTTCTAGAGCTGGAGATGGAACTCAAGGCCTTGCACCTGCCAGGTGAGCCCTGTATCCCTGAGCCACATCCTCAGCCTCTCAAGCAGCAGTGCTCTACCACTGAGCCACACCCCAGCCCCTCACTGGGGGATTCTAGGCAGGGACTCTACCACTGATCTCTGGCCCCAGCCCCTCACTGGGGGATTCTAGGCAGGGACTCTACTACTGAGCCACATCCCAGCCCCTCACTGGGGGATTCTAGGCGGGGGCTCTACCACTGAGCCACACCCCAGCCCCTCACTGGGGGATTCTAGGCAGGGGCTCTACCACTGAGCCACACCCCAGCCCCTCACTGGGGATTCTAGGCAGGGGCTCTACCACTGAGCCATACCCCAGCCCCTCACTGGGGGATTCTAGGCAGGGGCTCTACCACTGAGCCACATAGAGAAACCCCTGGCAAATAGAGAAATCTATATATGTAGGGAAATCTGTTTTAGGGGCTCAGTTTTCCACCTATAGGACTGGTTATGGTGGAATCTCACTTCTGGAAGGTTCTAATGCTGAAATCATGTGATTTGCATTCATCCAATAGGTGGAGCTTGTTGTGACTCTGTAGAAGGACTGATTACAGTTATGATGAAGGTAAGAACACAAGCTGAGGCAAAGGCAGGCAGACTCAGGAGAGGAGAATCATGTGCTGATACATATTTAATAAAATTAGTCTGGAATATCAGCGAGTCAACCACAGAGCCAAGCCTTGAAAGTCAGTGGGTGGAGACCCACACCTTTAATTCTAGTTTTAGAAATGTAGAAAAAGAAAGTTAAGATAGCCAGGCAATGGTGACTCTGCCTTTAGTCCCAGCACTTGGGAGGCAGAGGCTGGAGGAGCCCTGTGAGTTCGAGGCCAGCCTGGTCTACAAAGCAAGTTCCAGGACAGCCAGGAAAACCCTGTCTCAAACAAAACAAAACAAAACAAAAAATAAAAACAAAAAGGGCTTGAGAGAAAGCTCTGTCCTCTGATATTCCAGATTAATTTTATTAAATATATACCACCACAGAATTGAGGTTTGTTATCTCAGGATTGGGCAGTTGCCATCCTGGCACTGGACTGCTGGTTAGTAAAGGTTTACATGCTGAGATCACACAAGGCCTGGAGCCAGAGACGATCATCTAAAAAGGTTACTCCAGTTGGGAAAGCCACTTGTGAACTGTTTCTTATCTAGGCCCCATAAAAGCCACCATGGACCATCCAGATGCCACTGCCCAGTGTGAAATGTGAATGGCATTCTGCACAGCAACCGGACAGTGGCAGACAGGCCCTGCTGCAGCAGAGTCACTGAGAGCACAGTGCAGGTGAGGAGGAGGAGGATGGGGGGAGGCTGCTGGGTGGTCCAGGCAGTCTCTGCCCCTAGTGACTGTCACTAGATCATGTATGGATCCCAAGTCTTAGCCAATCTGAGAATGTCTCTAGGGGAAGACGGCTGACCTGCTGGGGCCCTGGCCTTGGTCTCCAATGTCATAACCTCGTGTGAGTGCAGAGATGGGTTCATATAGTGGTGGAGATGAGGTTGGATGTCTTGTGGACATTGAACAGTTAGAGGATCCCATCAGGGTGACATTAGGTACTAACATCTCTTTTGTTACCAGTAGCTGGACCCCAGGGCTCTGGTGGCCACCATGCCCAGCTCCAATGTATATTAGAATATTAAATGATTCAATAAAAGAATTCAGCCAGGCAGTGGTGGTGCATGCCTTTAATCTCAGCACTTGGCAGAAGTCGGAGAGTCTCTGAGTTCAAGGACAGTCTGGTCTATAGAATGAGTGCCAGGACAGCCTGAAGTATACGGGGAAATCTGTCTCAAAACAAGACAAAAATCAGCACTTGCTGATGGCATTTCTACTCAGAGGCAAACAACTGAATTTTTGACAAAAGGTTTCTAAATGAAGGCAATTGTGTTCCTGGTTTTCTTCACACAAATCAGTTATTGGAAAGAATCAACTCTAGAATCAAAATTTGAAGTTGGGTGCAGGAAATTCACGAATTTGAGTCCAGCCTGGGCTACATAGTGAGTTCCAGATTAACCTAGGTTATAAGAGCTAGCCATGAACTAGTAACATAGATAGACTTTTTTTTTTTAAGTTTGAAAATGTATTTAACTTTGTTCTATGTGTATTGGTATGAAGGTGTCAGATTCCCTGGAACTGGAGTTACAGACAATTTTGAGCTGCCATGTGGATGCTGGGAACTGAACCCGGGTCCTTGGAAAGAGCAGTCAGTGTTCTTAACCACTGAGCCACCTCTCCATACCCAGGTGCATAAATTATAAAGTATACAAAATACCTGTGAAATTAGCACATGTAAGCATTTTAAGAAATGAAAAAAAAAATCAGGATTAAAGAGACAGTTGCATGGCTAAGATCAGTGAAGACCTGAGTCTGATTCCCAGCACCTGCATGGTGGTTCACAATCACCTGTAACTTCAAATTCAAATTCAAGACTCCTGTGCACTTTTCTGGCTCCTTGGGCATCAAGCAAGCGGTGCACATACATACATATAGGAAAACACTGCCACACAAAAATAAAATAAATCTTTTTTTTTTTTAAGTAACTCCTTCCAGGATTCTAGTCTGTCACCTTGGACAGGGTTCTTGTCACCCACACACACATTTCTTGAGCTCCTGGTCACACCCATCCCAGAGCAGATCTTCCTAGGCTTGGGACCAGGTGTAGAAGGATCAGAAGCTCGATCCTCAGCTACACAAAGAACTCCAGGCCAGCCTGGGCTAATAGATAGGACTTGTTATTCCCCTTCACCCAAATACAAAAATGAGAAAAACAATCAGGAAAAAATCCCCTCAAGACTCCACCTGAAAACATCAGATCTGAGGAATACTTCAGCAATATTGCAGGACAGGAGGACAGCCCACAGGCTCCAGCATCTCTTGTCATGGAGCTGGGGCTACACCCAGTCTCAGCTAATGGAATGTTTCCTACCGTGCATGGAGCCCTGGATTCAGTTCCCAGAACAGCATAAACTGGGCCTGGTGCAGCACATCTGCAGTCCCAGGCCTCAGACGGATGCAGGAAGATTGGCCCCTCAACTTCTACACTCTCTACTTCCGCTGTGTCTGGCTGGCGACTCCACCTCTCTACTGTCTACAAGTCCCGCCTAACCATTCCTGCCCAGCTATTGACCATTCATTTGGCTCTTCATTAAACCAACCAGAACAAGACATCTTCACAGAAGGCAAAAAGATTGTTCCAGAACACAGCACCATGTCTGCGTGCACGCCACCACACTTCCCACCATGATGACAATGGACTAAACCTCTGAAACTGTAAGCCAGCCCTAATTAATTGCTTTCCCTTATAAGAATTGCTCTGGCCATGGTGGGTGGCTGACAGCAAGCAAGAAGACATCGACTAAGATAAACCTACATAGCAAAGGGCACACACTTAACAAAGCAGGAAAACCCCTGCCAAGCAATAAACTAGCCAATTAATTTAATAAGTTAATTAATTTACATTTTAATTAATAATAAATTCATAAACATTTTAAGCGTTCAATATCCTTCATTATTAGGGGAATACAAACTGAAACGACGCTGAGATTTCATACACCCCAGTCAGAAGGGTTATCATCAAGAGAGCAAATGAGAAATGTGGGGGAGGGGAGCCCTTGTCTACTGTATCTCCTGACTGGGGTTAGAGCTGGTACAACTACAGTAAAAACCAGCATCGAGGTTTCTCAAAAACCAAACAAACAAGCCAAACAGAAAAGCGAACAACCATAGCACCCTTCTCTAATGCATTTGGACAAAAGGCCCTAGGACCCATCACAAAGATGTGTGCACATGGTCTCAGCTGCCCTGCAGTCACAATAACAAAAAAGGGAGACCATCCCATCTGTCCATCAGCAAACAAGTCAGTAAGGGAAAACATAAAACGCATACATGACAGAGAGTGAGAGAGATTGCTCAGAGGGTAAGAGCACTGGCTGCTCTTCTAGAGGACCCGGGTTCAAGTCCCAGCACCCACATGGCAGCTCACAACTGTCTGTAGTTCCAATTTCAAAGGATCTGACACCCTTATACAGACATACATGCAAGCAAACTTCCAAAGTACATTCAATAAATAAATCCTTAAAAAAAAAATATGATGGTGGGGACTGGAGAGATGGCTCAGCAGTTAAGAGCACCGTCTGCTCTTCCAGAGGACCCGGGTTCGATTCCCAGCACCCACATGGCAGCTAACAACTGTCTGTAGTTCCAGTTCCAGGCAAAACACCAAGGCAAATAAATAAAGTTTTTTAAAAAAAAATATGATGGGATTTCACTCAGCCACTTAGAAAAAAATGAAACTCAAAACTGGACAGGGAAATGGATAAAGATATTATCATAGTGAAGTGAGGTAACCCAAATTCAGAGAAACAGATACCCCACATTCCTCTCACGTGGGAACCTAACACACATCATGAAACCGGAAAGCAGACCTTGAGTGGAAAATTAGTTTCGTGGGAGGACGATGGACGTAAATGAAATTGGAAAACTAGAGATGACTGGAATGGAGTAGAGACAGACCACAAGGAAGGCATCAACCAAACACGGAATAAAAATGCCTTTGAGAGTCTAGTGACCTAAAAAGAATAAAGGTAAACCTCAGGTTGAGTGAGCACCTAAATACTTCCCTACCAGAGACAGTGAGGCTTGAGGATGCTGATTTTGAACCTTCTTAGCCTGCAGGCAAATCAATGACCCCACCTCTCCAGGGCAGCTCTTGGGGAACCTACCCAACCCATGGGTGGGACACAGCGCAGAAGCAGGTCTTCCTAAAATCGTGTCTCACTGTACCCACAGAGGACCCGCCCCGAACCGGAGCCTGTGCCCCGCAGCTGCCCTTGCCCTGTGGGAACTCTCCTGACTCACCTTGTCCCAGGTGACCTGGGTCCTTGTCATTTTCTCTTTCTCTTCAGTGTCTCACCTGCTCTAGCCCCGCCCTGGGCTTTTCCAGGTTGAGCTCCCCTGGTGGCTGGTGTCAGTCTCCAGACCTGTTTTCACTTTTCCTACATCAGCTGGAGTTGCCCACGAGGCCAGGTTAAAAGCATGGAGCTGAGATGGCAGTGCACTCACAGTCGCGATTGCAGCCTCAGTGTCTCCTCCATCTCAGAGGGGACCCAGCAACAGACCGAGAGCCACAGGGGAAGAAGACCCAGGCCAGAGACACCGAGCAAGACCGAGGAACCCGGGGACAGCCTCGAGTGCGCACCCGAATCCCCATCTCCTCACGAGCCCAGAGAGCAGGATGAAGCCAGGTGAGTCCCCAGGTCGGTGCCCGGTGTGTGTCCCCACATCCCCTTCCCCAGCCCTCCTGACTCTGTCCTTCTGTGACACAGAAAGAGCTGGGGGCCACGGGCTCCTCCTCCTGCTGCTGGCCCCGGTGCTGGCGGGAACCCGCGCTAACCCTGTGCCCAGGGCCACCAGGCTGCCACCAGATACAAAGCATTGCCACCTAGCCCAGTTCAAGTCCCTGTCCCCGCAAGCGCTGCAGAACTTCAGGAAGGCCAAGGATGCCATAGTGAGTCTCCCCATGCTCTCCTGGGTGGGTTAGCCTCCACCCGTCCCTTTCTGGGCTTCACCCCTTATGCTAACTGGAATGCAAGTGGTCTCCATGCTTCCTGAAGGGGGCTGACTTCAACTCTTGCTAGAGTGGGCTAACCTCAGCCCTTCCTCCAGTAGGCTGACTGCCACCCCTGCTGCATTGGGATTAATTTGCACCCTTGCTTGTGCGGGACAGAAAATCCACCCTTTGTGTAGTATTCTAAACCCACTAGTGCTCCAGTGGGCTAATTTCCACCCTCCCTTCAGTGAGCTGACCCCAGGCTCTCTCTCCACCTTGTCCAAACTGGGCTATCTCTTGCTCTTAGGGCAGTTGCTGTCTAGTATCTGCTGCTATGGAAGAGCCTCTGTCTTTTAGCATGAGCCTCCCTTTTCCTGTTGTGACCCAGCCCCAGCCCCACTGCAGTGGTCTAGCCTTCATCCTCCAATATGAGCTAACCTGTGCCTTTGCTCTCCAGGAAGAGTGGCGTCTCAAGAAGGAGGACATCAGGTGCAGCTCCCGCCTCTTCCCCAGGGCGTGGGACCTGCAGCAGCTGCAGGTGAGCTGGGGCAGGACACAGGCTGCCCTCCTCAGGAGCCCGCTCATTCGGGTGCTGTTTGGGCCTCCCCTCTCCCATCATCCCCCTCTCCAGCAGCCCATGACCTGTCTGTCCACAGCCTGACCACAGTGGCTGTGACCCCTCATCTGCCCCTCCTCTGCCTCTCACGGTCCCTTGCCCTGTCCACTGGCCTGTCCTCTTTACCTGCCTCCCATTGACCTCCCCACCCTGGGCCCTCATGTGGTCTCTCTCCTGTCTCCTTGCTCAGGTCCAGGAGCGCCCCATGGCCCTGAAGGCTGAGCTGGCCCTGACACTGAGGGTCCTGGAGAACATGACTGACTCAGCCCTGGATCCCATCCTGGACCAGCCCCTTCGCACACTGCGCCACATCCAATCACAGCTGCAGGCCTGTGTGAGTCTTGGCTCCCTGGCTCCTCCACATCGTGTCTCCATCCACGTGGGCTCCCCTGCATCCTAGCAGCAGGCTCACAGTCTCTCCTCTGTCCACAGACTCAGCCTCAGCTCACAGCAGAGCCCAGGCCCCCAAGTCGCCGCCTCTCTCGCTGGCTGCAAAGGCTGCAGGAAGCCCAGAGGAAGGTGAGTTCCAGGAAGGGCACTGGGGTCTGCAGAGCCTGGAGGGCCTGAGCCCCAGCAGCCCCTGAGCAGCCCTGTCCTTTCAGGAGACCCCCGGCAGCCTGGAGGCCTGTGTCACATACAACCTCTTCCGCCTGCTGACTCGGGACCTGAAGTGTGTGGCCAGTGGAGACCAGTGTGCCTGACCTGAGACCCTCCTGCTGGCTGCTGGAATTCTGCACTGTGTGGACTCACCAAGCCCCCACCTTAATTTATAGCCACTCATGGCTTTTTTTTAAAGTATTTATTTTTGTGTGTGGGTTCTCAGAATCAGACCCTACAAAATATCTATTTTTCTACTCTTTGTAAACATTTTGCAAATACACAATGAGAAAAGACCTTTGTGGTGTGTTGTGTGTGTCCTGGCATCGAGTCTTTCTTTAGCTGTCATGGCAAAGGATCACAGCTTCAGCTCTACAGGGACAGTCCTGCTTACCTTGAGCTCTGTGGTCTAGCCTGGGCTACTGCTTTCTGCCCCTGGGTGGATAGCAAATTGTTTCCATTGGGTGGGCTCTTCTTGGGCTGTCCTGGC
>PVIH01027595.1:0-16684 GCA_004025045.1 Sigmodon hispidus | reverse complement strand
CTTCATCTTTAGCCATCAGAGAAATGCAAATCAAAACAACTTTGAGATACCACCTAACACCTGTTAGATTGTCTAAGATAAAAGGTACAGATGACAGCTTATGCTGGAGAGGATGCGGAGCAAGGGGAACACTCCTCCATTGTTGGTGGGAGTGTAAGCTTGTTCAGCCACTTTGGAATACAATATGGAGGTTTCTCAGCCATTTGTAATTCTGCTGAGAATTCCTTTTTTAGTTCTGAATCTCATTTTTTAATTTGGTTGTTAAGAGTTTGGGGCTCTAGTTTTCTGAGTTCTATATATATTTTAGAGATCAATCCTCTGTCACTTGTAGGGTTAGTAAAAATCTTTTCCCATTCTGTGGGGTGTCGTTTTGTCTTACTAATGGTGTCCTTGGTCTTACAGAAGCTTCTCAGTTTCAGAAGGTCCCACTTATTGATTGTTGTTCTTAGTCTCTGTGCTCCTGGTATTATAAATAGGAAGTGGTCACCTGTGCCAAGGTGTCTGAGAGTATTTCCCACTTTCTTTTCTATCAAGTTCAGTGTAGCTGGGTTTATGTTGAGGTCTTTGATGCACTTATATTTAAGTTTTGTGCAAGATAATAGGTTTGGATCTATTTGCATTTTTCTGCATACTACCATCTAGTTATGCCAACACCATTTGTTGAAGATATTAACTTTTTCATTGAATGTTTTTTGCCTCTTTGTCAAAAATCAAGTGTTTGTAGGTGTGTGGGTTAATGTCTGTGTCTTCAATTTGATTCTATTGATCCACAAGTCTGTTTTTATGCCAGTACCAGGCTGTTTTATTATTGTAGCTCTGCAGTATAATTTGAAGTAGGGGCCCGTGATGCCTCCTGAGGTTCTTTTGTTGAGGAAAATTGTTTTGGCAATCCTGGCTTTCCTGTTATTCCAAATGAAATTGAGTATTGTTCTTTCAAGGTCCAAAAAATATTGTGTTGAGATTTTGATAGGAATAGCATTGAATCTGTAGATTACTTTGGTAAGATTGCCATTTTCACTATGTTGATCTTGCCTATTCAGAAACATGGGAGATCTTTCCATTTTCTGATATCCTCTTCAATTTCTTTCTTCAGAAGTTTAAAGTTTTGGTCAAACACATCTGATACTTCTTTGGTTATAGTTACACAATGGTATTTAATGCTATTTGCAGCTATTATAAAAGGTGATGTTTCCCTTATTTCTTTCTCAGCCCTTTAACTTTAGTGTATAGGAGGGCTACTGATTTCTTTGAGTTAATCTTGTATCCTGCTACATTGCTGAAGGTGTTTATCAGCTGTCGAAGTTTCCTGGTAGAATTTTGTGGGTCAACTATGTATACAATCATATCATCTGCAAAAAAGAGATAATTTGAATTATCTTCCAATTTGTATCCCTTTAATCTCCTTTCATTCTCTTATTGCTTTAGCTAAAACTTCAAGGACTATGTTGAATAGATAAGGAAAGAGGGGACAGCCTTGTCTAGTTCTTGATTTTATTGGGATTACTTTGAGGTTTTCTCCATTTAGTTTGATGTTGGCTGTCGGTTTTTTGTGAATTGCCTTTATTATATTTAGGTATTTTTCCTGTATTCCTGATCTCTCCAGGACTTTTATCATAAAGTCATGTTGGATTTTGTCAAAGGCTTTTTCAGCATCTAAGGAAATGGTCATGTGGTTTTTGTTTCTTGCAATTTGTTTATATGATAGATGGCATTTACAGTTTTTCATATGTTGATCCAACCCTGTATTTTTGGAATGAAGCCTTCTTGATCATGGAGAATAACTTTTTTATATGTTGTTGGATTATATTTGCCAGAATTTTGCTGAGAATTTTTATATCAATGTTTAAGAGGAAAATTGGTCTGTAATTCTCTTTCTTTGTTGCATCTTTGAGTGGCTTGGGTATCAGGGTAATTGTGGCCTCATAAGAAGAGTTTGGTAATATTCCTTCAGTTTCTACTGCATGGAATAGTTTGAGGAGTATTGATATTAACTGTTTGGCTATCTGGTAGAACTCTGCACTGAAACTATCTGGGCCTGGACTTTTTTTATTTGTAAGACTTTTAATGATAGCTACAATTTCCTTTGGTGTTATAGGACTGTTTAGGTCTTTAATCTAATCTTGATTTAATTTTGGTAAGTGATACCTGTCCAGAAAGCTATCCATTTCTTCTAGGTTCTCCATTTTTGTGGAGTATACATTTTCAAAGTATGACCTGATAATTCACTAGATTTTTATGGGGGGCTGTTGTTATGTCCCCCTTTTCATTTCTGACTTGTTTATTTGGATACTCTCTCTGCTTTTTAGTTAGTTTGGATAAGGGTTTATCTTGTTGACTTTTTCAAAGAACCAACTCTTCGATTCATTGCTTTTTTTTGTATTATTCTTTGTGTTTCAATTGTGTTGATTTCAGTCCCAAGTTTGATTATTTTCTGCCATCTATTCTTCTAGGTAAGTTTGCTTCTAATTGTTCTAGGACCCACAGCTGTGCTGATAGTTCTCTTGTGTGTGATTTCTCTAGTCTTTTCATATAGGCATCTAGTGCTATGAATTCTCCCCTTAAGACTGCTTTCATTATATTCCATGAAATATATCATGGATATGGGTATATCATGGATTCATTTTTATTCAATTCTAGGAAGTCTTTGATTTCTTAATTTCTTCCTTGAGCCAGAGGTGGTTCAGTTGAGTGATTTTTAGTTTCCATGAGTTGGTAGGCTTTCTGTGATTCTTGATGTTGTTGAAGTCTAACTTTAGACCATGGTGATCTGAAATGGTACAAGGAGTTACACTCATTTTTTTGGTACTTGCTGATATTTTCTTTGTGACCTAGTATGTGGCCAATTTTAGAGAAAGTTCCATGGAGTGCTGAGAAATATATATTCCTTTTTTCGGGTGGAGGGTTCAGTATATATCTACTAAGTCCATTTGGGTCATAACTTCTCCTAGATCCCTTATTTCTCTGTTGAGTTTCTGTCTGATTGACCTATCCAAGGGTGAAACTGGGGTATTGAAGTCTCCTATTAGTATGTCAGGTTCGATTTGGGGTTCAAGCTTTACAGTGTTTCTTTTACATATGTAGGTGCCCTTGTGTTAGAGACATAGATATTCAAGATTGAGATTTCCTCTTGGTGAATTTTTTCTGAGATGAATAAGTAGTGACCTTCCTGGTCTCTTTTTATTGATTTTAGTTTAAAGTCTATTTTGTTAGATATTAGAATGTCTACACTAGCTTGTTTCTTAGGCCATTTGATTGGAAAATCTTTTTCCAACCCTTTACTCTAAGTAGGTGTCTGTCTTTGAAGTTGAGATGAGTTTTTTGTATGCAGCAGAAGAATTGTTTCTGGTTTTGTATCCATTGTGTAAGGGTGTGTCTTTTCATAGGTGAATTGAGTCCATTGATATTAAGGGATATTAATGACCAATGATCATTATTTCCCATCATTTTTGGTAGTAACTTATATTTCCTTTTTTGGGGGGGGTAGTACTTCTGTGGGCTTATCACTTGTCTCTGGTTACATCAGTGTTTCTGGTTTCATTAAGTTGGAGTTTTCCCTCCAGGGCTTTTTGTAGGGTAGGATTTGTGGTTACGTATTATTTAAATCTGTTAATGTCCTGAAATATCTTGTTTACTTCAGCTATGTTGATTAATAGTTTTGCTGGGTATATTAGTCTAGGTTGTCATCCATGCAATTTTAGTGTATGTATAATATCTGACCAGAACCTTCTTGCTTTCGTTGTTTCCATTGAATAGTTGGGTGTTATTCTGATGGGTCTGCCTTTATAGGTGATTTGACCTTTTTCTTTTGCATCTTTTAGTATTTTTTCTTTGTTCTTTAGGTTTAGAGGCTTGATTATTATATGGAGAGCAGACTTGTTTGGTGGGTCTAGTCTATTTGCTGTTCTGTAGGCTTCCTGTAGTTTTATAGTCATTTCCTTCTTTAGGTTGGGGAAGTTTTCATCTATGATCTTGTTGAGTATATTTTCTGTGCCTTTGAACTGGTATTTTTCTCCTTCTTCAATTCCAATTATTCTGAAGTTTGGCCTCTTCATGGTATCCCAAATTTCCTGGACAATTTGTGTTATGACTTTTTTGGTTTTGGTGTTTTCTTTAACTGATGCATCTATTACCACTATTAAATCTTCTACTGCAGAGATTCTCTCTTCCATCTCCTGGATTCTGTAGGTTATGCTTAAATCTGTGCTTGCAGGTGTTTTTTTCAGATTTTCTATTTCTACTTTTATGTCAGTCTGTGCCTTCTTTATTGCTTCTATTTCAATTTTTAATTTTTGATAAATTTCTTTCACTTGTTTGTTTTCTTTTTCTTGGGTTTCTTTATTTTTCTTTAAAGGCTTTACTCATCTCTTCTAATTTTCTGTTTGTATTTTCTTCTATTTCTTTAAGGGAGTTTTTTATATCCTCTTTTAAAGCTTCTATTAGTTTCATAAAGCTGTTTTTAAGGTCCTTCTCTTCTTTTCCCTCTTCATTGTTATGTTCAGGTTTGAAGCTATAGAACCACTTGCCTCTTCTGGTTGTGTCTTGTTGATCTTTGTATTGTTGTATGTATTCTTGCACTAGTGTCTGGCCATTGTTTCCTTAGTTCACTCTTGGTTAGATCTTGTTTGGCTCTTAGTGAGTTGTTGGTCTGAGGGCTCTTAATCAGCTATGTGCTCAGAGGGTTGGCTGCTCTTGTGGTGTCCCAGTGCTTTGATGCCGGTTGTCACCTCTTGACATCTCATCTCTCAGCTGTGCACCCAGGGTCTTAGCTATTTCCCTGCTGATATTACACCAGCTGTGTTCTGGGTGGGCCGTGTTCCACACTGATGCTGACTAGCCATCTCAGTGCCTGGGTTCAGGTGACAGAAGTCACCTCTAACCTCTGACCTCTCAGCTATACTTTTAGAAACTCCTCTGCTTCCCTGCTACTATTATGCCAGCTGTGGTCTGTGATGACTGTGTTCCCTGCTGAAGAAGTCAAGTCTCTTACCTATGAGGCATGTGCCCAGTACCAAGGAACTCAGTTATTCCCCTGCTGCTATTAAGCCAGCTTATTATGGGCAGGCTGTGTTCCACACAGAAGCAGAGTGGCCATTCAGGGCCCAGGTTCAGGTGGCAGAAGTCACCTTCTGACCTTGATTTATTTTTTATTTCTACATTTCTTAGAAACATTAATTCTTTCAAAGCCCACCTGAGCAAGGGAACTCACAACTTTATGCAAGAATCCTTTTCTATATTCACCCAAGTCTATTATTAAAATGTTCATTAATCAGAACAATAGCAATTAAAGACTTCAGAAGATTCATGGAAAGGTGCTTGTTACATTTTCGTACGAATGAAAAGAAATTGTTTTCAAATAAAACACACTTTTACTAATCATGAGGTTCACAATAGTAATCCTCTATAGGAGAGTCTAGTTTGAATGTAATATCACAACATTTTATAAATAATCGATCACATAGTTTCACATTGTTGAGTTGGCAGGTAGTTTTAGTGACAACATTTCATTAGGTAGAATTCAGATGTTTCAGAAGAATGCAAAAAGCATTCTTCTTTTTTTCTTTTTTTATATTTATATATTTATTTTTCTTTTTTATTATGAATAAAGAAGTCACATTTTCTATCCTTGTATATCCTTAATCAAGGTCCCTTTACCCCTCCCACAACATCAGGTCATTCTTTCTTCTCCACATCTCCCCATCCCTCCCATGTTCAGGCAATCCCAAGGTCCCAAGGTCCCAATATTGCTTAGTTCAGCCTCCGCTCCTTTCTTATTCCATTGAAAGATGATGGGTGAATAAAGGGATTTAAAACATACACACACAAAACAAACAAAGAAATAAGTAAAACTTCTGGTTTGACTGTAGAAGGGTTGCTTAGCAGGAATTTGTGGTGGCCATAGTGCATTCATGGGCATTAGCTGTGACCTAGTATGCCTTCCTTATCTATAGCTGAGCCTAACCTGGCTTGAGATGCCTTAGATTTTATTTTTTATGTTTCATGTATTTTAGACAAAAGAGACACAGAGAACAGTTATTTGCATTATTTAAATTCCTACATAAGAACAAACTAGCTACAACTATTGTTAAATTTGAAGCTGTGTTTATCAAGTTTCTCCCTTTAAGATATCCTTAGTGCTGTATCTTTTTAAAGAAATTTCAATAGAAATGTGTTTTTTATATAGTAATAGATGTGGATAAATAAATAAAAAGAAAGGAACTGGGATGTATGTTTTGTACTCTATTGAATTCTAGTTTCCAGTTCATGTGGTGTGGTGGTGTAAAGTACACAAAATTATTTCTATTCTTACCTGTTCTTCATAAGAGCAGAATAAACAAACTGAAGCAGTATTTAGATGTCACAGAAACTTCTCTCAGATTAAAAAAAAAATTATTTTATGTTTTACAGTTATCTCTTAATCTGTCTTGTAATTGAAAAGCAAGCAGACATGGGGTTGCTCAAGTTTACCTAAGTAATTTCATGTATACAGCTTCCTCTCCCAAAGACAGGAAGTTATTTTTTCGAAGTCTCTTACTGCTGCAAGCACAAGCACTCAATATTATTAGTCTAAGTCTCTCTCTCTCTCTCTCTCTCTCTCTCTCTCTCTCTCTCTCTTTCTCTCTCAAACACACACACACACACACACACACACACACACACACACAAAGATTTTTTTAAATATTTTTAAAACAGGAAGTAGAAAAGGTTATGTTGATTGCGAAGGAATGCCATATGATTACCAAGGTATAAGAAGGCCTAAATAATATAAATGAATGAAGTTTTTTTAAATGAATATTTTAGCTATAATATCACAGAACTTTCAATTACTTCCCCTCATTTGAATTGCTGATTTTTTATAAACAGAGTTGATTTCTATCTCTCTTTTAGCCTGTGTAGTCTCTGATAGAAACTTTCATATCAGTAGTTGATATCAGCAAAACAACCCAAAGATGACAGTGATAAAATGACTGAAGAACCTAAATGAACCATAATGAATAATCCACTTGGAGCACTGGAGGAATGAATAAAGCAGTGCCTGTGATGATATATTTTATATTTAATAAAATCAGTCTGGGATATCAGAGAACAGATCCACCCACAGTCAAGCCAGGGTGGTCAGAAAGTAGTAACTCAGGCCTTTAATCCCAGCCTAGATTAGGAAAGACTAGAAGTGGTGACCTACACCTTTAATCACATAACTCCAAAGACAAAGATCTTTCTGTGTTTCTGTGAGTTCAAAGCCTAACTACCAAATAGTAGTAGCTCATGCCTTTAATCCTAACTCTAGAATTATGATGCATCATTGAACCTGGAAGTGAAACAACTGAGAAAGAAAAAAGTATTTAAGGAGAAGTAGGCACAGGGTGTGGTGGTATTCTGTAGAAATGAGGAAGAGCCAGGCCGAGGAATCTGGAAGATAGTTTATACCTTGAGAAGTCAGCTAGGTGAGATTTGAGTATGGTCTGTTTCCTTTCTCTGATATCCTCTGCTAGCCCCAGATAGCAGAGATTTGAGTATGGTCTGTTTCCTTTCTCTGATATCCTCTGAGTTTTCTTTCCTTCTTTCCTTCTTTCTTTTTTTTTTAAGGATTAAACACAAATGGTAAATCCTTAACCAAATTAAACAAAAAAGGGAAGACCTAATTCAATAAAACTAGAAATTGAAACACAAACATTCTAACAGATATGAATGAAATTTCCGAAAATCCTAAAGACATACATTATACATTTGTTTCGATAAATTGAAGATTCTGAAAAAAAAAAACTGGTGAATTTTTAGATAGCAAAATTAAACCTAAATTCAATGAATTATTATAACAAATACATACTGTGTAACCTTGAAATACTTAAAATACTAAAAAATACTCCATACTAAAAATAAAAAAACAGCAATAACGAAAACAAACACAGGAAAATATGAACTTACTACTGAATTCTACTATAACTTAAAGAACTATGATAAATACATATCATATTATCCCATGAAACTTAAAAAAATAAACCAAGCTTTAAAAGTTACAAAGCCAGTGAAACCCTGATATTAATCATACTACTTCTTTTTCCTTTTTTTAGCTTTTTTCACATATATATTTATTATTTGATGTTTTTACATCATGCAACCCATCAAACTCAGATATTAGACCTCTCAGTATCATGACCACTTTTATGCTCTCCCCATTTACAAAACTGCCCATTCATGCTGCTCATTTGTTTGCTGGAGAATAATTAATCTCCCTGTGGCCAGACCCTTAAAGAAAACAAGTCTTTCCTTACCCACCCCTCTGCCAGAAACCATCAATGCAGAAGTGAGGCACTGTGACACTTAGCTATGTTCTAGCCTTGAGTTCTTTGTACAGTGACATCTCTCTCTTTTATATATTTTTTTAAAGTCCACTAATGAGTGACTACATCCCCTGCTTCTCTCCCTGGGATTGTAAAACCTCGCTAAAGATGATATTCCCCATATCAATCCATTTGCCTGTAAACTAGAATTTGTGTTTCAAGTGCTATTGCAATGAATTTACAAGAGTTTCAAACAAAATCAAAACTAAATTTGATTTGTATTTACAAACCTCATGTTTTAAAGACTATAAAAATGCATTTAAAGACTATGAAAATGAAACACGTTGGACTGACACCTTGGATCCCACTCCCCCTAGAGGAACACCTGACTCACTCTCAATGCTGGGGAGAGAAAATTGGATCTGCCAGGAGTGAAGGCTCAACTGAGCAATATTGGGACCTTGGGACCTCCTGCCCATGCTGGCGAGGAGATGGGGAGATGTGGAGAAGATGGTGGGAGGGGGAAGAGACCTTAAATAAGGATATACATGGATAGAAAATGAGTCCCTCAACTGAAGAATGGATTAACAAACTGTGGTACATCTACACAATGGAATACTACTCAGCAATAAGAAAAAATGATATCTTAAAATTTGCAGGCAAATGGATGGATTTGGAGAATATCCTCCTGAGCGAGGTATCACAAACTCAGAAAGATAAGCAGGGGATGTACTCACTCATTAGTGGTCTCTGAACAAACAAACAAGAAAAAAAGCAAGCATGCCCAAGCTGCAAACCACAACCACTGAACAGCTTAGGATCAGAAACACCCTGGACTGACCCTTTGGATCCCACTCCAACTATAGGAACACCTGACTCACTCTTGAGGGAGGGGCGACAAAACTGGATTTGCCAGGAGTGGAGACTGATCCAAGCATTATTGGGTCAGTGGGACCATAGGACTGTCTGCTCCCTGCCCAGGGAGGGGATGGGGAGTTGTGGAGAAGAAAAAATGACCTGATGTGGCCGGGAAGGGGAAGGGGCCTTGAATAAGGATATACAGGGATGGAAAAAAAAATTCAGAGGGAAAGCTGAACACAAAGTAAATATATGTGTAGCAGTCTTATTTGCATTATCACCCTTGATAAGTCATGCCTATGATTTTTATCTTCTTTATAGTTATTGTTAACTTATCAGCATTTTAAATTTATTTTACTGTTTTTCTTGATAAATACAAAATAAATAAAGAAGAAAAAAAGAAAATGAGACTTCTGTATTCATAATAAAAAATAAAAAAGGAAACAAAAAAAGAAAAAAGAAAATGTGTTTTAACATTGGCATCTATGTCACTGCTAAACTATATGAAACAAGAAGAATCTGAGCAAAAGTGATGTCTAAGGAGCACACAAATACATGAAGGCAAAACTGAAATGTACTTGCATAGACACCTAGTACCCTTGTTTTCATAATTATTGATGTCTTTAAATGGCATCAGGAATATTTTTCAAGTTTTTTATTATTAATAAAGTCTCATTTTTTATCCATGTATCTCCTTGTTCAAATGCCCTTCCCCTCCCACCCCTACAAGTCACTCTTCTCCCCATCTCCTTATTTGCTCCCTGGCGAGGACAGGAGGTCCCAAGGTTCCAAAGTCCACTCCAAGCAAATCTACTTTCCTCAGCCCAACATCAAGACTGGCTCAAGTGTTCCTTTGGAGGGAATGGGCTCCAAAGTGCCAGTTCAAGGTGCTTCAGATCCCAAGCTGTTCAGTGTTCGTGTTTTGCAGCTTTGCTTTTTGTTTAAAGTCCACTAATGAGTGAGTACATCCCCTGCTTTTCTTTCTGGGATTGTGAAATCTCTCTCAGGAGGATATTCTCCATATCCATCCATTTGCCTGCAAATTATAAAATATCATTGTTTCTTACTGCTGAGAAGTACTTCATTGTGTAGATGTACCACAGTTTGTTAATCCACTCCTCAGTTGAGGGGCAACTAGGTTGTTTCTAGGTTCTTTTTTTTTTCCTTTTCTTTTTTAATGAATAAAGTCAAATTTTCTATCCATGTATATCCTTATTCAAGGTCCCTTCTCCCTCCCAGCCCCTCCAGTCACTCTCTCTTCTCCACATCTCCCCATCTCCTCCCCAGCATGGGCATCAGGAATATTAAACTGAAAGCAATTTTGAATTAGATAATAAATAATTTATTATGGTTTGACATCTACATACTATTGTAGTTTGAATATGAAATATATCCTATAAACTCACACTTGGTCCCTAGATTGTGACTCAGTTTGGGAAGGCTATAGAGTCTTTAAAAGGTCAAGCCTTGCTAGAGGAATTAGCACAGTGGAGGCCAATTTGAAGGGTATGGCTCTCTGGGTTTCTACCTCCTATTCATTCTCTGCTTCTTAAGTGAGGGTACAATGTGACCAGCCACTTTTCTGTTCTTGCCCTCATGGCTTCCCTGCCTAGCCCATGTCCTCTTTACTGTAATGAACTGTGTAACCCTCTAGATCCATAAGTTAAAATGAACTCTTTTGTCCTTAGGTTGTTTTGCATGATATTTTATCACAGCAATAGAAAAGAAGCTTGTACATATATTAGCATGCATAGATACAAATCCAAGAACAGAAAAGCATGCAAACTCTACATATTTGTGAATATGTTCTTTCAACAGATGGATATCATATCCCTATTACCATTTGAAGTTCTCTACATCTTCTTCGGATTTAATCCAATATTTAGGACAAATCGGATACTAAAGGTAAAGAAACTATATTCAGCTGTCTTATCTTTTTCTGAGTGGTAATCTTGAAGCTTGCTAAAATATGCTAAAATTAACAGCACTCTTAAGTTTTCTGAATGCCCATCTATTTCTCTGTCTTTATCAGTTTTATAAATTCTTTAATAAATAATAGAAAAGTGTCATTGCTTCTACTGATGGAAATAATTGCTTCTAATCTATCTAAAACAGGTATTGCTTTCTTACCATCTCAGTCACAGTTTTCCTTCCCTTCTCCCCTCCCAGTCCCAGTCCCCCACTCTCCCTCTATTCCCAAACCCCAATGCACTCCCCATTCATTTCTTTACAACAGATATTTTTTATAACCCAAAGTAGGAGTGCTTTTGTACTTCTAAAGATAACTAGAACTACAATTAAGTATTTTATCATTTAAATTTTTCTCTGCATCCTGTTTTATCTGAGAGTTCCTTAATGTTTGAAATATCAGGCTATAAAATGTAAGATGTAGATAGGGTCACCTCTATGTTTTTATTCACCTAAAATTTTATAATGATAAAAACACTGAAAATATAGCTTTACACCCTTAGCTAAACTAAACTAAAATGATCACGAAGATGTGGTAGTTCTCAATGTCTGAGCCCTTGGTGAAGGGGGTGGGGGGTGTTGAGGATTTCCATGAGTTTAAAGCCAATCTGAGTTGCATAATAATTTTTGTGATAGCCTGAGCTGCAATGTTAGGTTCTATCTCAAAGAAACAAAATGTCAAAGAGCAGTTAAATTTTCTGAGGCCCTAAGACACATTTATATTGCAGTTTACCTAGCTTTAGGAAAACAAAGTAAAATTTTCTGTGTACTAATATGAAAATAAGTACAATATAAATTGCTAAGGAAAAGGGGAAAAGCTCATAGAGAATAGTATACAGAACAGAATTAATTTATGTAAAGCAGAAAGAAAAATATTAAGTTTTTAAATTTACCAAAATTATTAAACATTACAAATATTTTTCAGAAAGTAATTAAGGCAGCTATCTAAAATAAAATAAAAAATCTAGGGGACAGAGTGTTGTTTGCAGAGCGTGTCCCAGCGCACTCTGGAGCAGGCAGAAATAAACTCTGCCTGTCATAATCCACCCAGCTGCTGCTGAAGGAATTAGCATGGCTACCCACCTCCAACTGAGTGAATAGATAAGGACTGGGGACCCTGTAGGACAGACTCAGACCCCACCCAGAGGTGAGGAGGGGTCAGCAGGCCAGAGCGCCTGTATCCCAGCCAGGGAGAGGAGAATTGAGCTCCTGTCGGATCCTGTCGGTTCCGGTACCTGTTCCAGGACAGGGTGCTGTCTGCAGAGCATGTCCCAGCGCACTCTGGAGCAGGCACAGATAAACTTTGCCTGTCATGGTCCCCCCAGCTGCTGCTGAGGTAGTTTGCAGGGCCGCCACACAGCCTCCAATTGGTCAAACAGAGAAAGATTAAAGACTTGAAATTCAGTCCCCTGCACAGTGCAGAAGTAGTGATTGAGCAGACCTTTTCCTCAGAGGTCACAGGAGACACACAAGCCTGAGTGTCACAACTGACCAGGAGCCACCTAATCATGAACCACTAAAGCCATGGACAAATGCCAGTGCAAAAACTTACATAATAATATAAAGAACAACAAGGTAACTCCAGAAGAAAGTGGCGATCCTACAAATAAAAGACCTGAACTGAGCAATGAAGAGGAAACAGAAGGAAGCAACACCAAAAATTCCTTTTTGATGATCATCAAAGCTCTCAAAGAAGATATGAAAAATAGCCTTAAAGAAATAGAAGAAAATACAAACAAAAAATTGGAAGAGATGAACAAATCTATGAAAGAAACATGCCAGGAACTAAAAGCTGAAATAGAAGCAATAAAAAAGGCACAAAATGAGGCAAAGATGGAAATAGAAAATCTGAAGAAAAAAACTGGAAACACAGATACAAGCATAACAGAGTTCAAGAGATGGAAGATAGAATCTCTGAAGTGGAAGACTCAGTAGCTCAAATAGATATATCAGTCAAAGAAAATAGTAAAACTAAAAAAGCCATAACTCAAAATGTTCAGGAAATCTGGGACACCATGAAAAGACCTAATTTGAGAATAATAGGAATAGAAGAAGGAGAAGAATACAAAGCTCAAAGCCACAGATAATGTTTTCAATAAAATCATAGAACAAAACTTCCCTAACTTGAAGAAGGAAATGCCTATAAAGATACATGAAGCTTACAGAACACCAAATAGATATGACCCCCCAAAAAAGTCAGCCCAACACATTATAATCAAGCCACAAAACATACAAAACAAAGAAAAAATTTTAAGAGCTGCAAAAGAAAAGGGCCAACTCACATATAAAGGCAGATTCATCAGAATAACGACTGACTATTCAATGGAAACAATGAAAGCTAGAAGGGCTTGGTCAGAACTTATACAGATGCTAAAACAGCATGGCTGCCAAACTAGAATACTATATCCTGAAAAATTATCAATCATCATAGATGGAGTAAACAAGGTATTTCAGAACAAAGTCAGACTGAAAGAATATCTGTCTACCAATCCAGCACTACAGAGAGTATCAGAGGGAAAACTCCAACATAAGGACCCCAGATACACACACGAAATCACAAACAATCAATAATTCCACAGAAGAATACTCCAGAGAAAGGAAATACAAACAAGTTGCCACCAAAAATGGCAAGAAATATCAATCAATGGTCACTAATTTCCCTTAATATCAATGGACTCAACTCTCCTAAAAAAAAAAAAAGTCACACACTAACAAGATGGATACAACAACAGAAGCCACCCTTCTGTTGCCTACAAGAAACACACCTCAACGGTAAGGACAGACACAGGTGTAGAATAAAGGGTTGGGGAAAGATTTTCCAGTCAAATGGTCCTAAGAAACAAGCTGAGGTTGTAATCCTGATATCTAACAAAGTTGACTTTAAGCTAAAAGCAATTAAAAGGGACCAAGATGGTCACTACTTATTCATCACAGGAAAAATTGGCCAAGAGGAGATTTCAATCTTGAAAATTTATGCCCCTAATATAAGGGCACCTACTTATGTAAAAGAAACACTGCTAAAGCTCAAATCCCACATCAATTCTTACACCCTAATAGTGGGAGACTTCAATACCTCACTTTCAACCCTGGATAGATCAACCAGACAGAGACTCAAGAGAGAAATAAGAAGTCTAAAAGAGGTTATAATGCAAATGTATTTAATAGATATCTACAGAAGCTTCCACCCAAAGGCAAAGGAATATACATATTTCTCAGCTCCTCATGAATCTTTCTCCAAAACTGACCACATAATTGGTCATAAAGCAAATATCAACAGATACAAAAAAAAATGGAAATAATCCCTTGTAACATATGAGACCACCAGGGCCTAAACTTAGAGTTCAACAACATCAAAAACCAAAGAGAGCACACCAACTCATGGAAACTAAACATCACTCAGCTGAACCATCTCTGGGTCAAGGAAGAAATTAAGAAAGAAATCAAAGTCTTCCTAGAGTTTAATGAAAATGAATCCACAATGTACCCAAACTTGTGGGCCACAATGAAAGCAGTCTTAAGAGAAAAATTCATAGCACTAGATGCCTATATGAAAAACCTAGAGAAATTCCACACTGGAGACCTAACAGCTCAGTTGAAAGCCTTAGAACAATTAGAAGCAAACTCACCTAGAAGGAGTAGATGGCAGGAAATAATCAAACTTAGAGCTGAAATCAATACAATTGAAACAAAAAGAACAATACAGAGAATCAATGAATCTAAGAGTTGGTTCTTTCAGAAAGTCAACAAGATAGATAAGCTCTTAGCCAAACTAATCAAAAAACAGAGAGAGAGTGTTCAAATCAACAAAATCAGAAATGAAAAGGGGGACATAACAACAGACCCCCAGGAAATACACAGAATTATCAGATCATATTTTGAAAATCTGTATTCCACAAAAATGGAAAACCTAGAAGAAATGGACAGCTTCCTGGACAGGTACCATCTACCAAAATTAAATGAAGATCAGATTAATTACCTAAACAGGCCTATAACCCTTAAAGAAATTGAAGCTGTCATTAAAAGCCTCCCCAAAAATAAAAGCCCTGGTCCAGATGGTTTCAATGCCTAATTCTACCAGACATTCAAAGAAGATTTACTACTGTTACTCCTCAAACTATTTCACACAGTAGAAACTGAAGGAATATTGCCAAATTCCTTTTATGAGGCCACAATTATCCAAATACCCAAGCCACTCAAGGACACAACAAAGAAGGAGAATGACAGACCAAATTCCCTCAAGAATGTTGATGCAAAAATTCTCAACAAAATTTTGGCAAACTGTATACAACAATGTATAAAAGATATCATCCACTACGACCAAGTAGGCTTCATCCCAGAAATGCAGGGCTGGTTTAACATATGAAAAACTGTAAATGTTATCCATCATATAAACAAACTAAAGGAACAAAACCACATGATCATATCCTTAGATGCTGAAAAAGCCTTTGGCAAAATCCAACACTCCCTTATGATTGAAGCCCTGGAGAGATCAAGAATAGAGGGAGAACATCTAAATATAATAAAGGTGATTTACAAGAAGCCGACAGCCAGTATCAAACTTAATGGAGAAAAGCTCAAAGCAATCCCACTAAAATCAGGAACTAGACAAGGATATCCTCTCTCCCCTTATCTATTTAATATAGTTCTTGAAGTTTTAGCTAAAGCAATAAGGGAATGAAAAGTGATTAAGGGGATACAAATTGGAAAATAAGAAGAAACTATCTCTATTTGCAGATGATATGATTGTATACATAAGTGACCCACAAAAATATTCCAAGGAACTGCTACAGCTGATAAACACCTTCAGCAATGTAGTAGGATACAAGATTAACTCAAAGAAACCAGTAGCCCTTCTATACACTAAAGATAGAAGAGCTGAAAAAGAAATAAGGAAAGCATGACCCTTCATAATAGCTGCAAATAGTATTAAATACCTTGGAGTAACTATAACCAAAGAAGTAACAGACCTATTTGACAAAAATTTTAAATCATTGAAGAAAGAAATTGAAGAGGATATCAGAAAATGGAAAGCTCTCCCATGTTCCTGGATTGGTAGGATCAACATAGTAAAAATGACAATTCTACCAAAGGCAGTCTACAGATTCAATGCACTGCCCATCAAAATTCCAACACAATATATTTGGACCTTGATAGAACAATACTCAATTTCATTTGGAATAACAGGAAAATCAGGATTACCAAAACAATTTTACTCAACAAAAGAACCTCAGGAGGTATCACCATCCCTGACTTCATGTTATACTATAGAGCTACAGTAATATTAAGAGCCTGGTACTGGCATAAAAACAGACTTGTGGATCAATAGAATAGAACTGAGGATCCAGACATTAACCCAAAAACCTATGAACACCTGATCTTCGACAAAGAGGCCCAAAACATTCAATGGAAAAAAGATAGTATATTTAACAAATGGTGTTGGCATAACTGGAAGGAAGTGTGTAGAAAAATGCAAATAGATCCGAGCCTGTCACCCTGCACAAAACTCAAATCCAAGTGGATCAAAGACCTCAACTTAACCCCAACCACTTTGAACTTGATAGAAGAAAAAGTGGGAAATA
>PVIH01027594.1:0-16686 GCA_004025045.1 Sigmodon hispidus | reverse complement strand
GACGCAGCACAAACTTGGAGCTCCCTAGAAGAGAATGATTGGACTGACAGCTTACTGGCACCTTTGCTCTGTTTGGGCCTTGGTAGCTCCCATCACCAACAGTTTTGTCATAAAATCTTGTAGAACTTTCAGATTCTCATACTTAAAAGAATGTATTCAAAGTCCATCAATATATATCTTAATATTTTTCTATGTTTTAGGATTTAATGTCTCCACATTTTATTAAGAAATTTGCTGAACTGTGGGCATTATAGGTTTTATTGTTTCAGGTAAATAGTTACTCGTGTTATTTCTTGAGGCTTTTTCATCCACCCATGTTATTACTTTACATGCCTCTCTTTTTCTCCTGTATTTACTTCCCTCTCCCTTCCCTAAGGAGAACACACTTTTCCTCTATCAAATCTTAAAACCTGGAATACTTTTCCAATCTGTGTGTCATCTTTGCACAGAGGAATGCTAATCTTCTCTGTATCATTCCAGGTTTAGTATATGTGCTGCCAAAGCGAGCACAGAGGTGCACTCCTTGTTCATTTTTATAATCTCGCATACTCACCACAGATCTTCCTCTCATCCCCCTCCCTGCTTCACCCCACAGCCTACCCCCCACCCCACCTTCCACCTCCTTTGAACAAACATTAAGGCCTCCCGGGGAGTCAGCATAGCCTGATACATTCTGTTGATGCAGGACCAAGCCCTTCCTCCCTGCATCAAGGCTAATCAAGGTATCCAACCCTAGGAAATGGGCTCCCAAAAGCCAGCTCATACACTAGGGAAAGATCTTAATCCCACTGCCACGGGCCCCTCAAACATACCAAGTTAAAAAACTGTCTTCCGAATGCAGAGGGCCTAGTTCAGTCCCATCCAGGCTCCACAGCTCAGTCTAAAGTTCATGAGTTCACATTAGCTCTGGTCAGCTGTCTCTGTAGATTTCCGCATCATGACCTTCACCCCCAGTCCTTGCTCAAATAATCCCTCTTCTCTCTCTTCAACTGAATATCCAGAGCTCTGCCTGGTGCTTAGTTAGATATGGGTTGGTGCCTAGGTATGAATCTCTGTATCTGCTTCCATCAGCTACCAGATGAAGGCTCTGTGATGACAGTTGGGGTCATTGTAGTGGGATTGAGCACCTCCTTGACCTGAGGGTGTGGTCTCTGGGCCCCCACAAGTTTGGGATTCACCTACAAACTTTGAAGCTATAGCCTTTAGGCATGGTCAAAAATAGTTTAAGTTTCTGCAGTGAGAACAGGGCTCTCTCTGCTTCTCCTACACCTGGAAGGAAGCTACATTCTGGATGAATGAACGCTTTCGCCATTTCCTGCATTTACATTATAAGTGGCTTGGATAAGTATTGACCCTAATAGTATATCTCCTTGTGTTAATATTGGGGTCACATTTGACCTAGACTCAAAGTTCCAAATAATTACACAAAACATATTAATTACATGCAGTTTGGCCTATGGTTTAGGCATATTACTTGCTAACTGTTACTCTTACACTAAACCATGATTAGCCAAGTCGCTTAGCACCTTTTCTCAGAACAGCATTCTAGCCTTCCTTCTTGTGTCTCCCTGTGTCTCTGCACTGCTCTTCCTCATCCCAGAGTATTCTTAGCCTGGAAGTTCCACCCATACTTCCTATCTGCCTTCTGGCCAATCAATGTTTTATTAAACCAGTAGGAGGGACAAATATTTACAATGTACAAGAGCATAATCCCTCAGCAGATATTCACCATTCTGATCACCCGCGTAGGCCAGCTCAGGCACCCTCTCCCCTATTGCTACTAGTATATGCTGGGGTCATCCTTATGGATTCCTGGGAACTTCCCTAGAACCAGCTTTCTCCCTAACTCTATGAGCATTCCCTCTATCAAGTTATCTCTTTCATTGCTCTCCTACTCCTTCCCTGTTTCCACTCAACCAACCCATCCCTTATGTTCTTTTCACCCACCCCTACACAGTTTTGCCTTCCCACCCCCAATTTACTCAGTAGATCTCCTCTATTTCCTCTTCCCAAGGCAATCCATGCATCATCCCTCTTAAGGTCTTCCTTGTTACCTAGGTTCTCTGGAGCTCTGGGTTGTAGTCTGGTTATCCTTTGCTTTACATCTAGTATTCACTACTGAGTGAGTTCAAACCATGATTGTCTTTTGGAGTCTGAGTCATTTCACTAAGGATGATATTTTCTAGTCCCATCAATTTGCCTGCAAATTTCATGAAATCATTGTTTTTTACAGCTAAATACTTTTCTGTTGTGTAAATATGCAATATTTTCATTATTCATTCTTCAGTTGAGGGGCATTTAAGTTGTGTCCAGGTTTTGGCTGTTACAAATAATGCTGCTATGAACAAAGTTGAGAACATGTCCTTCTGGTATTGTTGGGCATCCCTTGAGTAAATGCCCAGAGTAATGTCATTGGGGCTGGAGGTAGATTGATAACAAACTTTCTGGGAATTCACCACACTGATTCCAAAATAGTTGTACAAGTTTGTACTTCCAGGAACAGTGGAGGAGTGTTCCCCTTGCTCCACATCCCCTCCAATCAATGTTTTGATCTTAGCCATTCTGACCAGTGAAGATGGTATCTCAGAGTACTTTGAGTTGCACTTTCCTGATGGCTAAGGATGTTGAGCAGTTCCTTAAATATCTTTCAGTCATTTGAGATTCTTCTGTTGAAATTCTGTTTAGATCTGTACCCCATTTTTTAATTTAATTGTTTGGTATATTGATGTCTAGTTTCTTGACTTCTTTATATATTTTGGAGATCAGGCTTCTGTCAGATGTGGGATTAGGAAATATCTTTTTCCCATTCTGTAGGCTGTCATTTTGTTTTATTGACTCTGTTCTTGGCCTTACAGAAGCTTCTCAGTTTCAGGAGGTCTCATTGTCTAATTGTTGCCCTCAGTGTCTTTGCTACTGATATTATGTTTAGGAAATAGTCTCCTGTGCCAATGCATGCAAGGCTACTTCCTACTTTCGCTTCTATCAGTTTCAGTGTAACTGTTATATTGAGATCTTTGATCTGCTTGGACTTAAGTTTTATGCAAGGAGATAGACATGAATCTATTTAAAATCTACATACCAAAATCTAGCTATGCCAGCACAATTTGTTGAAGATGCTTTTTTCCCACTGTACAGATTTGGCTTCTTTGTCAAAAATCTGGTGTTCATGAGTGTGTGGATTAATGTCAGGGTCTTCTATCCAATTCTATTGGTCCACATGTCAGTTTTTAGCCAATATCAAGCTGCTTTTATTACTATAGTTGTATAGTATAGCTTGAGGTCAGAAGCAAACCTCAAAAGTTGCTTTATTGTACAGGATTATTTCAATAACCCTATCCTGGGTTTTTTTGTTTTTCCATATGAAGTTGAGTACTATCCCTTCAAGTTGTGTGAAAAATTGTGTTGGAATTTTGATGCGGATTGCATTGACACTGTGGATTGCCTTTGATAAGATTTCATTTTGTTTATTTTGGTCTTGCCTATCCAAGAGCATGGGAGATCTTTCTATTTTCTGATATCATCTTCAATTTCTTTCTTCAAAAACTTGAAGTTCTTGCCATACAGGTCTTTCACTTGCCTGGTTAGAGGTACCCCCAAGATATTTTATACTATTTGTGGCTATTGTAAAGAGTGATGTTTCTCTTATTACTTTTTCTGCTCATTTATCATTTGTATATAAAAGAAAGGTACTGATTTGGGTGGGAGGGGTTAATCTTATATCTGGCCATATTACTAAAGGTGTTTATCAGCTTTAGGAGTTCCATGGTAGAATTTGGGGGGATCATTTATGTACACTATCATATCATCTGCATATGGTGAAAGCTGGACTTCTTCCTTTACAATTTCTATTCCCTTGATCTTCTTTTGTTTTCTTATTGATCTATCTAAGACTTTGAGAACTATTATGAATAGATATGGGGAATGTAAGAAGCTTTATCTTGTTTGTAACTTTAGTGAAATATTTTTGAACTTTTCTTTATTGAATTTGATATTGGCGTTCAGCTTACTATAAATTGTCTTATTATGTTTAGAGATATTCCTTGTATTCCTGATCTCTCCAAGATCTTCATCATGAAGCAATGTTGGATTTCGGCTTTTTCTGTATGTAGTAAGATGATCAGATTTTTTCTTCAGTTCGTTTATATAGTGGATGAAATTGACAAATTTTATATGTTGAGATATCCATGCTTCTTGGGATGAAGCCTACTTGATTATGATGGATGTTTTTTGTTGTTGTTGTTTTGATGTGCTCTTAAATTTGGGTAACCAGTATTTTGTTGAATATTTTTGTATCAATGTTCATGAGAAAGATTGGTCTCTAATTCTCTTTCTTTCTTGTATATTTCTGTGGTTTGAGTATCAGGGTGACCATAGCCTCTCAAAAAGAGTTTAGCAGTGTTCCTTCTGTATCAATTGTGTGAAACAACTTGAGGAATATTGATATTACTACTTCTTTGAAATTATGGGGCCCAGGACTTTTTGGTTGGGAGACTTTTAGTGACTGCTTCTATTTCTTTGGAAGTTGTAGGTCTATTTAAATTGTTTCCCTGATCTTGATATAATTTTGAGAAGAGGTACCTATCCAGAAAATTGTGCCTTTCATTTGGATTTTCCAATTTTGCAGAGTACAAATTTTTGAAGCATGATCTGATGATTCTCTGGATTTTCTCATTTTCTATTATTATGTCTTCATTTTCATTTCTGTTTTTGTAAATTTTGATGTTCTCTCTCTCTTTCTATATGGGTGCATGGGGGTGTGTGTGGGTGTGTCCTTTGGTTATTTTGGATAAGGGTTTATCTAGCTTGTTGATTTTCTTAAAGAACAAAGGCTTCATTTAATTGATTCTTTGTATTTTTCTATTTCTTCCCAATTTATTAATTCATTTCTCAATTTGATAAATTTCTTGCTTCTATTCCTCCTGGGGGGTATTTGTTTCTTTTTGTTCTAGAGCATTCAGCTGTGCTGTTAAATTGCTATTATGAAATTTCTCCATCTTTTCTATGTAGGCACTTCGAGCTATGAAATTTCCTCTTAGCACTGCTTTCACAGTTCCCGATAAATTTGGATATGTTATGGATTCATTTTCACTGAATTTTAAAAAGTCTTTTCTTTATCCAATGAGATTATAATCTCGATTGATAGAGAAGTCTTTTAAAAACTGAATTTATTCTTGATTACAGCCCTGAACTAGCCAGGAAAAGAAGACTCACACCTACACATAATAAAGTCTACCCTGATGATCCTACTAACAGCCTTATATTGAATAGAGAATACCTCAAAATAGTTCCTCTTAATAGAGGATAGAGTTAAGGGCAACCATTCCCCCAACTATTATTTAATGAAGAAGTCAAATTACCCTATTTGAGGATGAAATGCTTCCATATTTAAAATCCCATTGTGCTGGCAAAGCATTTTCTTAACATATAAAAGGCTCTGGATTTGAGCCTCTGAACCACATACCAAGAAAACAGCTCTGAAAACCATCCAGGGTCTAGCAAGATGTCTCTGCAGGTAAATGTGCTGGCTACACAAGATTGGAACCCCATAAAAGGAGGTTACAGTGGCATGTTTTTGAAATCCCAGCATAGGGGAATTACTTGGAAGCTGAAGGGCCAGCTGACATGGAGGACCCATCATGGAAGGAAGTACAGGGGAGATTGCCTCAACAAGTTGGGAGCAAAGAACTAACTTTCAAAAGTTATCTTGTGATCTCTACACACACACACACACACACACACACACACACACACACACAAACTGAATAGATCAAGAGAAGTTGTAGGAAAGCACCTCTGGATTTAAATAAGCAGAGTGAGTGATTTATGGAAATATGCATGCACACTTCTGAATATACCCATAGACACAGAACTGTATACTGTAAGTTGGTGAGGTTTATGATGTTAAATATCCTATAATAAATCCATTCCAGAAGAGAAGAAGTGTAAAGCCAAAGTCATCTAGATGATTATTTTTTGTTTCAAACCCTGAAATGAACTGGGCAATTATCCTCATATAGAACCAATTTTAGTTTTCTATATGTCAACATAGCTTGTGTGTGTGTGTGTGTGTGTGTGTGTATGTGTGTGTGTGTTCCAGTTCTTTAATTTCCATTATACATCTTAATTCTAATTAATTTCCTCAAGCAGCTGATTCTGAGACTCCCTACTTCATATGGTTTTCAAGTGCAAGCAAATAAATCAAAAACAGTCAACAGAATGGCTGAGGCATCTAGAAACCTACCCTGAGCTAATCATAAACAGTGTTCAAATGCCTCAAAATCTCACATGGTACCTACAAAATATATACAACATGGCTGCAAAGTATGTATTTACCAAACACTTAAAGAACATGAAAGTCACATAACCCACATAAAATCTTGGTTTATCTGTTATTAAACATGTTCATCACAGGGGTCTATAACAGTGTAAGGAAAATGGCAGCTGTAGTTACCTTAGCACAGGCACTGCTGCTGGCATTATGGGATGGTTCTAGCATAGCCTTCATTTGAGTCTCCTCAACATCCCAAATTAACACCCCCAAGAAATGCTCCCTCAAAGGCAAAGGCCAGGAGGAGCTTCTCTGAAAAGCCACTATGGTTTCCCTTCTTGCTCCTGAGCTGTGAGACTGATCTGTCCCTTCTTGTTATGATCTCCAGAATGTAACTGAAGGGACTGGAGAGATGGCTCAGCAGTTAAGAGCACATACTGCTCCTGTACAGGACCTGGGTTCTGTTCCCAGAGCCCACATGGGAGACTTCCAACTGTTTACAACTCCAGTTCCAGGGCATCCAGTATCCTCTCTGGCCTCCAGGGGCACAGGTATACAAGCAGTGCACTTGCACACATGCAAGTCAAACACTCATACACATTAAACAAAAATGAATAAATCACGTAAAATGTAACTCAATTCAGCTTTGAGGGCCTCTGAATGTATTAATGTTCACTCTAATGTTCTTCCTCACAATCTCCATTCTAGTTTGGGTTTTATTTTCCATTTATCATATTTAACCTCCCTTCAAATGCTTCACAGATACTGAAACAGAGTTAAGTATAGAAACAGGTTCTGCGTGTGTGTGCATTTTAGTCCGCTTTGATTGAAGGCAGTGCACTGTTAGAGAGGCCTGTGTTAATTCCCTAAGAAGGGTTAGGGTTGGGGTCCAGGACCTGGCCTGGATACATGGTGCTTAATAAACGTGTGTTACTATAAAACTTTCTGTGTTTGTAAAACTAGATGCACGATTATATTTCTAGTATTACACGGGAAATATTTTTTAAAAAGATATTATAGATACACATCCACTGAAAGTTTTTCAAGCTAGTTGTGTGGCCTTTAATTTTTTTTGTTTGTTCAAACATTTTCTGCATTATCTGAGTAAGAGTTATAGGAAGCTGGTGAATATATAGCAAACTAGAGATTGTTGGGCAAATTTTAAATCATGAGATAAAGAAAAAGAATAAATTGTTTAGCTTCCTTAAAATACCAGTGTTAACAAATTTCTATTGCACTTGTGGTAACTTCACTGTTTGATAAAACTTTTACTGACTCAACATCAACTTTATTTACCTTCATACATTTAAAGATCAGAAGTTGTACATCTTCACCCTGCTGTCCCCTAAAAAAGCACACTCTCCAGACAGATGGTGTGACCAGTAGTTTGCATTTCACACTTGTAAATGACGCTATAAAGAATTTCCCAGCCCTGAATGCCCACACTCACCAGGGTCGGATGCAGGTGCCCACGCTGCCTGTGCACAGGATGGAGAAAATTGCAGCTTTGGCCTGAGGCTCTGGCTTCTGCCACACAGCCTCCAAGATTCTCTGAATCAAGGCCCTTTTCTGTCCTCCTTCAGGGCGGGAACTTGGGTGGCTCCCAAAAAGAGGAGAGGAAGTAGCAGCCCCAGGAAGTCCTGGGGAGGGGGGAGGGCCGAGGGGGAGGGGCGCAGTGGAATGGGGAAATGGGCTTGGGGTCCTACTGCTTAAGGTTGGGGCACCTGGGCTCAGGACAAGCTTTCAGAGAGCTGGGCAGTCTGCACTGCGCCCTAGGTCAGGTCTAAGTCAGTGGGGAGGATGAGAAGCCAGCATCCAGCACCAGACAAATCGAAAGTAACTGTTTGGAAGGGGAGTGCTTAACAGATGGGGGTAATATATACAACATGGCTGCAAAGTATGTATTTACCAAACACTTAAAGAACATGAAAGTCACATAACCCACATAAAATCTTGGTTTATCTGTTATTAAACATGTTCATCACAGGGGTCTGTAACAGTGTAAGGAATATATGCTTAGCCCAGAAAGGGACAAACACGGGCTCAGGACAGCCGAGGATATGGCTTGTTAAGAACCCAGGCTGTTAATATAAACTGATTTAGTTTCATCTTATATCTGAAGAAACCAGTTGAAAAATTTGGGTTTTGGGTTCCTGGGATAAATATCGAACTCTAACCCAAAAGAACAAGAAGGGAGGGAGAGACTAAGTGTGGACTGTTAACTTGCAGTCAGATGTGCTGTGTGCAGTACAGGACACGACATAGAACAGAGAGTGGAAAGTAAGCCAGTTTTGTATTCTAACATTCTTTTTAACATTCCAGCATGAATGGGGGACATCACACAAACCCTCCCCCACCCAGCTGAGGAGCTGTAGACAGCTGCTGACTGCCAGGACAGGGAGGGTCAGTTTTCTTCAGGACTGTGGTCCTTGGCTTGTGGACTGTCCAGGGGATTATTCTGCTCTCATGTGTGTATGGGCAGCACTGACTGGACTCTGTGGATAACTGAAGAGGGGGAAGCAGAGGAGTGGGGGGAGAGGGAGGGCAAGAGAATGGGGAGAAGCTCTTGGGGGGACTTTGGGGTGAGTTCTGTTGTAATGTAGCAGTGGACGGTGAGTAAGGCTGAGTATGGTTAAAATACATCATATGCAGGAAGTTCACACAGGGCAGTGGTCCTACTCTGTAAGCATGAGGACCTGAGTTAGATCCTCACCACCAGGTGCAAAGCCCATTATGGGATGGAGAGGGAGGGGGTCCCTGCTGCTTGGTAACTGACCATTCTAGATAGTCAGAAAGCCCTGGTTCACTCCTCAGGTTCAGTGTGAGAGTGAGGATAACATTAATTTTAGCCTACACAGGGATTCACATGCACATACATACAAAATTATAGAAAACATACATACAAAATTATAGAAAATGTCACAGACAGCTTGATGAACATTTACAGTGTGACACATTTGTATCTGTGAAACTCAGATGTTTTCATAGAACATTTAGAGTACTTCAGAAGGAAGGGTAGCAGCACACACCTACAATCTCAGCCTGAGGCCCAAGGTTTGCAAGTTGAAGGACAGCCTAGTCTACATAGAGATTACTGGCCAGCCTGGGCTACAAAGTGAAACTGCTTCTACCCTCCACCTTGGAAAACAACAGAGCAGAAAGTCAAGAGGAGAGAGGGAAGAATGGAAAAGGACAGAGGGAGAGGGAGAGGAGAGAGAGGAGTGAGACACACAGGAAAGACAGAGGACCACAGGGCTTCCCTCAGGCTCCATCACCATCATCCTTTCCAGAGTTATCACGTTCTGACTTCTGTGCTTCTGTCCTCTACGTCTATGGAGATTTTCTATTATGTAGTAGTGCTGGTGACCTAACCCAGGGCCTCAGCATGCCCAGGTATGTCACTGAGTCACATCCCCAAATCCAAGGATTTGATGACTGTGTAATGAACTTGCTAGTTGATTCTCTTCAGACTCTAACCCTATCTTGGCCACACTCTAACCCAAGTGCATCTGCAACACCTGCCTTACACTCCTGTGACACCTGGAGCTTCTGGGGCCAAAAACTACTAAGGAAGATCCCACATTTGTGCCAGAATTTTTATTTAAGAAACCATCATTCTGGGGCTGGAGAGATGGCTCAGGAGTTAAGAGCACTGACTGTTCTTCCCCAGGTCCTGAGTTCAATTTCCAGCAACCACATGGTGGCGCACAACCACCTATAATGAATTCTGATGCCCTCTTCTATACACTGTATACTTAATAATAAATAAATAGATTTAAAAAAAAAAAAGGCTCAGGGACCAGATCACAGTGCCAAAAACTGATAGGCTCAAGCCTGGTTCTCAGAAGCTGTTCAAAGGCCTTTGTACCGAGACAGTACAAAGCTAGGGTGAGTCTGCCTTCCCCGGCACCCTCACCAGTGATACCAAGTCCCACCTCAGCTCCAGATTCTAGACAGTATTCTCTCCACAATCCTGTGATCAAAGGCCCCTGCCAGATATAAGCTGAAGCTGGTGTGTGTGGAATTAGTGTGGTAACCCATGGACTGTAGTGCGCTTAACCAGCTCACCTTCTGTTTGTCTCTGTCTTTTAGCTAAGAACTCAAGAACTGTACTGAACAGGAGATGAGAGTGCAGACTGCCCGGGCTTGTTCCTGATCTTAATGGAAATGCCTTGAGTTTTCCTCCATGTATCATGATGTTGGCTTAAGATCATTGCATCTGTATCATGCTGAGATGTTTTCTTTAAACATATTCTCTTTGGGATTATCCTCATGAAAGAATGTTGGATTTTATCAAAGTCCTTTCCTACATCTGCTAAAATGATGATGTGACATTTCTCCTTGAGTTTATTTATATGATGAATTACATTTATTGAATTGTGTATGTTGAGCATCTCTGTGTCTCTAGAATGAAGTCAGATAAATCATGGTGAACAATTGTTTTTATATGGTTTTAAATTCAGTTTGTAGGTGTTTTATGGAGAATGTGTCTATCTTCTCCAATATTTTTTGGTATTGCTGTGTCTTTGTCTGATTTTGGTATCAAGATAACATTAGGAATCTAAAATGACTTGGAATGTATTCTTTCATTTTCTACTTAAGAGAATCACTTGAGAATAAGTATTGTTCTACTTTGAAGACGTGGTAGAATTCTATGCTGAAGCTAACTGAGCATTAATTTGGGGTTGTTAAATTACCACTTATATCACATTTATATTTGTGATCCCATTGTATTTAACATTGTTAAGTCATACATGTCTAGACATTTTAAAATATCTTTTGGAACTTCCCAGTTAGTAGAATATAAGCTTTTAAGAGATGCCCTTATTGGCTGAAAAAGAAATAAGGGAAACAAAACCCTGTTGTGGAATGTTTCCACAAGGCCCCTTTGGGGCTAGAGGTTTGGGACCTGCACACACGGCAGAGGTTTGGAACCTGGTCCGGAGCGGATTTGTCCCCCAAGGAAATGAATCACACACTTATATTCCTTATACTGTTTGGCCCATATCTTAAGCATATTACTAGCTAGCACTTTCATCTTAATTCAACCCATTTCCATTAAACTTCCAACCATGTGGCTCAGCCCGTGGCTCAGCCTGTACCTCAACATGTTCCTCCTTCAGGGGTCCGATGACAACTGACTTAACTCCACTCTCCTTCTACCTGCCTGTGCTCTGATACTCCACCCACATCTATGGTGCTCTACATAGGCCAAAACAGTCCTTTATTTACAGTGTACAGAGAGCATTTCCACCACAAAATCCTTTATAAAAGCTCCAAATATGCAGAGTCCCAGCGCACTCTGGAGCAGGGGCAGATAAACTCTGCTGGTCACCAAACCCACAGATCCTGCTGAGGGAATTTGCACGGCTACCCACCTCCACCTCGAACTGAGTGAACCAACAACTACAGGGGTCTCTGAAGGATAGACTCAGACCCTGAACAGAGAGGTGACAGGAGACACACAAACCCGAGTGCCACAACTGACCAGGAGCCATTTAATCGTGAACCATTGAAGCCATGGGCAAACGTCAGTGCAAAAAATTACATAATAATACAAAGGACAACATGGTAACTCCAGAAGAGAGTGCCAATCTTACAAATACAAAACCTGAACTGAGCAATGAAGAGGAAACAGAAGGAAGAAACACCAAAAATTCTTTTTTTGATGATCATTGAAGCTCTCTAAGAAGATATGAGAAAAAGCCTTTAAGAAATAGAAGAAAATACAAGCAAAAAATTAGAAGAGATGAACAAATCTATGAAAGAAACATGCCAGGAACTAAAATCTGAAATAAAAGCTGAAATAGAAGCAATAAAAAAGGCACAAAATGAGGGAAAGATGGAAATAGAAAACCTGAAAAAAAAAGGTGGAACCACAGATACAAGCAAAACAAACAGAGTTCAAGAGATGGAAGATAGAATCTCTGAAGTGGAAGACTCAGTAGCTCAAATAGATATAGCAGTCAAAGAAAATAGTAAAACTAAAAAAGCCATAACTCAAAATATTCAGGAAATCTGGGATACCATGAAAAGACCTAATTTGAGAATAATAGGAATAGAAGAAAGAAAAGATTACCAGCTCAAAGGCACAGATAATGTTTTCAATAAAATCATAGAAGAAAACTTCCTTAACCTGAGGAAGGAAATGCCTATAAAGATACAAGAAGCTTACAGAACACCAAATAGATATGATCCCCAAAAATGTCAGCGCGCCACATTATAATCAAGCCACAAAACATACAGAACAAAGAAAAAATTTTAAGAGCTGCAAAAGAAAAGGGCCAACTCACATATAAAGGCAGACCCATCAGAATAACTCCTGACTATTCAATGGAAACGATGAAAGCTAGAAGGGCTTGGTCACAAGTTATACAAACGCTAAAACAGCATGGCTGCCAAACTAGAATACTATACACTGCAAAATTATCAATCACCATAGATGGAGTAAACAAGGTATTTCAGGACAAAGTCAGACTGAAAGAATATCTATGTATCAATCCAGCACTACAGAGAGTATTAGAGGGAAAATTCCAACCTAAGGACCCCAGATATACTCACGAAATAACAAACAATCAATAAGTCCACAGAAGAATACCCTAGAGTAAGGAAATACAAGTTGCCACCAAAAATGGCAGGAAATATAATCAATGGTCACTAATTTCCCTTAATATCAGTGGTCTTAACTCTCCTATAAAACATCACACACTAACAAGATGGATACAACAACAGAAACCATCCTTCTGTTGCCTACAAGAAACACACCTCAACTGCAAAGACAGACACAGGCTTAGAATAAAGGGTTGGGAAAAGATTTTCCAGTCAAATTGTCCTAAAAAACAAGCAGGGGTTACAATCCTAATATCTAAAAAAGTAGACTGTAAGCTAAAAGCAATTAAAAGGGACAAAGAGGGTCACTACTTATTCATCACAGGAAAAATTGGTCAAGAGGAGATTTAAATCTTAAATATTTATGCCCCTAATATAGGGACACCTACATATGTAAAAGAAACACTGCTAAAGCTCGAACCCCACATCAATTCTTACACCCTAATAGTGGGACACTTCAATACTCCACTTTCAACCCTGGAGAGATCAACCAGACAGAGCCTCAACAGAGAAATAAGGAGTATAAATGAGGTTATGATGCACATGGATTTCATAGATATCTACAGAACCTTCCACCCAAAGGCAAAGGAATATACATATTTCTCAGCTCCTCATAGAACTTTCTCCAAAATTGACCACATAATTGGTCATAAAGCAAATATCAGCAGATACAAAAAAGTGGAAATAATCCCTGGTAACATATTGGACCATCAGGGCCTAAAGTTAGAGTTCAACAACATCAAAACCCAAAGAAAGCCTACTAACTCATAGAAACTAAACATCAATCAGCTGAACCATCTCTGGGTCAAGGAAGAAATTAAGAAAGAAATCAAAGTCTTCCTAGAATTCAATGAAAATGAATCTACAACATATCCAAACTTGTGGGACACAATGAAAGCAGACTTAAGAGGAAAATTCATAGCGCTAGATGCCTACATGAAAAACCTTGAGAAATCCCACACTAGAGACCTAAAAGCACAGCTGAAAGCCTTAGAACAATTAGAAGAGAACTCACCTAGAAGGAGTAGACGGCAGGAAATAATCAAACTTAGAGCTGAAATCAATACAATTTTAAACAAAAAGGATAATACAAAGAATCAACTAACCTAAGAGTTGGTTCTTTGAGAAAGTGAACAAGATAGATAAGCCCTTAACCAAACTAATCAAAAAAAAAAAAAAAAAAAAAAGAGAAAGTGTCCAAATCAACAAAATCAGAAAAGAAAGGGACACATAACAACACAACAGACATCCAGGAAATACAGAGATTTATCACCTTATATTTTGAAAATCTGCATTCCACAAAAATGGAAAACCAAGAAGAAATGGACAGCTTTCTGGATAGGTATCACCTACCAAAATTAAATGAAGATCAGATTAATTACCTAAACAGGCCTATAACCCTTAAGGAAAATGAAGTTGTCATTAAAAACCTCCCCAAAAATAAAAGCCCTGGTCCAGATGGTTTCAGTGCCGAATTCTACCAGACATTCAAAGAAGAATTACTACCGTTACTCCTCAAGCTATTTCACATAATAGAAACTGAAGGAATATTGCCAAATTCCCTTTATGAGGCCACAATCACCGTAATACCCAAGCCACTCAAAGACATAACAAAGAAGGCGAATTACAGACCAATTTCCCTCATGAATATTGATGCAAAAATTCTCAACAAAATTTTGGCAAAACGTATACAACAATGCATAAAAGATATAATCCACCATGACCAAGTAGGCTTCATTCCAGTAATGCAGGGCTGGTTTAACATATGAAAATGTAAATGTTATCCATCATATAAACAAACTAAAGGAACAAAACCACATGATCATATCCTTAGATGCGGAAAAAGCCTTTGACAAAATCCAACACTCCTTTATGATTAAAGCCCTGGAGAGATAAGGAATACAGGGAGAATACCTAAATATAATTAAGGCGATTTACAAGAAGGCGACAGCCAGTATCAAACTTAATGGAGAAAAACTTAGAGCAATCCCACTAAAATCAGGAACTAGACAGGGATGGCCTCTCTCCACTTATCTATTCAATATAGTTCTCGAAGTTTTAGCTAAAGCAATAAGGGAATGAAAAGAGATTAAGGGCATACAAATTGGAAAAGAAGAAGTGAAGCTATCTCTATTTGCAGAGGATATGATTGTATCCGTAAGTGACCCGCAAAATTCTTCCAAAGAACTGCTACCGCTGATAAACACCTTCAGTAATGTAGCAGGATACAGGATAAACTCAAAGAAATCAGTAGCCCTTCTATACAATAAAGATAGAAGAGCTGAAAAAGAAATAAGGGAAACATTACCCTTCATAATAGCTGCAAATGGTATTAAATACATTGGAGCAACTATAACCAAAGAAGTAACAGACCTATTTGACAAAAATTTTAAATCACTGAAGAAAGAAATTGAAGAGGATATCAGAAAATGGAAAGCTCTCCCATGTTCCTGGATTGGTAGGATCAACATAGTAAAAATGGCAATTCTACCCAAGGCAATCTACAGATTCAATGCAAAGCCTATCAAAATCCCAACACAATATTTTTTGGACCTTGAAAGAAAAATACTCAATTTCATTTGGAATAACAGGAAAGCCAGGATTGCCAAAACAGTTTTACTCAACAAAAGAACCTCAGGAGGTATCACCATCCCTGACTTCAAGCTATACTATAGAGCTACAGTAATAAAAACAGCCTGGTATTGGCATAAAAACAGACTTGTAGACCAATGGAATAGAATTGAGGATCCAGACATTAACCCAAAAACCTATGAACACCTGATCTTTGACAAAGAGGCCCAAAACATTCAATGGAAAAAAGATAGTATATTTAACAAATGGTGTTGGCATAACTGGAAGGAAGTGTGTAGAAAATGGAAGTAGATCTGAGCCTGTCATCCTGCACAAAACTCAAATCCAAGTGGATCAAAGACCTCAACTTAAACCCAACCACTTTGAACTTGATAGAAAAGAAAGTGGGAAATACACTTCTACAAATTGGCACAGGCCACCACTTCCTAAATGGAACACCAGTGGCACAGACACTAAGACCAACAATCAATAAGTGGGATCTCCTGAAGCTGGGAAGCTTCTGTAAAGCCAAGGACACTGTCAATAGGACAAAACGACAGCCTACAGAATGGGAAAAGATTTTCACCAACCCTACAAGTGATAGAGGACTGATCTCTAAGGTATATAAAGAGCTCAAGAATTTAGTGCCGAAAATCTTGAATAACCCTATCAAAAAATTGGGTACAGATCTAACCCTAACCCAGACGTAAACACCTTAGAAAGACTGTTTGAGGAACTGAAGAAGGTGTTGCCTGATTGGGGACTTCACACTGTCCGTGAAAAGATACAAAGAGGGGATTTTATCAATTATTTGGGATATAAAATAGGCTTGCAAACAATTAGACCTCAGAAGGTACAACTTAAGAGGGACAGATTAAAGACACTTAATGATTTCCAGAAGCTATTGTGGGATATAGCCCACATATGTCCGGTTATTGGTATTAAAAACTATGAACTGGTTCATTTGTTCAAAACTTTAGATGGAAATAAGGATCTGAATAGTCCCAGGGAATTCTCTGCTGAAGCCGAGGAAGAATTGGCATTGGTGGAAAAGAGATTACAAGAAGCACATGTTAACCATATAGACCCAGACCTCGACTGCATCCTGGTTATTTTGCCTTCTGAATATTCCCCTACAGGAGTCATAATGCAAAGGGAAAATATTATACTAGAATGGATATTTCTGCCACATAGACCAAGTAAAAAACTAAAAACATACATTGAAAAGATTTCAGATT
>PVIH01027593.1:0-16687 GCA_004025045.1 Sigmodon hispidus | reverse complement strand
ACAGGGATGGAAAAAAAAAAATTCAGAGGGAAAGATGAACACAAAGAAAATATAGGTGTAGCAATCTTATTTGTATGTCTACCCTTGATAAGCCATGCTTATCATTCTTATCCTCTATATAGTTATTGTTAACTCTTCCACATTTTAAATTCTTTTTACTGTGTTTTTTTTTAATAAATACAAAATAAAGGAAAAAAATTATAATAAAAAAAAGAAAGGTAATCAAGTTAAAAGGAAGTCATTAGCATAGGATTTAATCAAGTATGACTACCTTCCTTAATAAAAGGAGACATTAAGAGACAGACTCATTTTCCAAGAGAAGTCCTGTAGAGAAGGCAGAGATCTGAGTGATTCCAACAAGGACAGCAGCATATGAGAAATGGAATTGATCTGTGTCTATGAGACAAGCTGCATGTTTCATGAATGGGGAAAGAGAGAGAGAAAGGTGGGACTACCCAAGATCTTTGAAGCCCAGAAGGTAAGTGAGTGAGTACAAGACATTAATCAAAATGTTTATACAACAGCATTTGAGTTTGCTTTGATTTGATTGTAGTTGTGTCTTTGTTCTTCCATTTTGAAATAAGTTATGTAGTGTTTTTAATCTTCTAGGAACCCACAGTTAACAGACTAGATATTTATTTTTAAAAGGCATTGAACTTTAAATTTTTTATAAGTTCATTTTCTTATTTAAGAAGATTTTTTTTTCATATATACCACTGCTCCCACTCCTAATCCCTCCCAGTCCTCCCTTAGCCTCTCCCCACCCAATCCGCTCATCCATTCCCCAAGGAGGGCAAAGAGCCCATTAGATATGTCAGACTGAACTTCAAATTTTTAATTGTATTACTTTTAATTAGGCTTGTGGGGGGGTATATGCAAATGAGTCCAGAAGCCCTTGGAGCTGGAATTACAAATGTTTGTGAGCTGATGGATATTAAGTGCTGAACTGAACTCTTTTCTTATACAGAGCAGAAAATGCTCTTACCTGTTGAGCCATTTGTCCAGACTGAGAAATTGAACTTCTAGGTAATGGAATTTTGTTAAATGTGGAACTTTTAAGAGTTGTGTTGTATATTGTAATACTAATATTTAGATGAAATTGTAGGGACAAATAGGAGCATTTATTATTTAATAGTGATGTGTTTTCCTGTCAAGTTGGCAAGGCACCAACAAAAACTAGAATCACCATGAAGATGGGCCCTCAATAGAGAAATGTGTCTTTGGAACAATTTTCATAAACATTAATTGTTAAAGCATGAACCTGTCCACACTGAGCTATGGCCAGCCCTGAATTGTATACATAAGCACATTGAGCAAGCTAGTAAGCATCTTTACCACATGTTCCTGTCTCTGCTTCTGTCTGAGTTTCTCCTCTGATGTCCCTCATTGCTGGACTATGATATAGACATAGAAGGCCAATAAGCCTTCCCAACATTGACTGGTGTCATGTTGTTTATCACAGCAACATAAGCCAAATGAAGACAACCTCCATGTTTGTTTCCTGACCTCTGACATTTCATTGTTTTGAATAAAATTTACAGATTACTTTGCAATCGCTGTGATCCTTTATTTCAATTCTTCAAATAGGAGGCCATGAATCTGGAAGCACCTAGCCAATATATTAAATATAAGTAATACATACACCATAATTTGACTTTCCATTGGTATTTGACTACCTAACCATTTTGTAAAATTGTAAATTTTCACTAGGTTTCAGATGTCATAATTGTCTTTACAATGCAATTATTTAAGCATGCTGATATACTTACAAGCTGTGATTGAATACTTTCTGAAAATGGACTTTGAGAATTAAGCTAACTCATAAAAATACCTTAATAGATGGCATTTGAAATACACTTTAACTTAACATAAAAAAATGTGTTTGAAATTAAGCAGTATGAGTTTAAGCTTTCACCAATTTCTGTCCTTGAGAAGGCAACTTATTGCCTCCACATTCAGGAAGATTTCAGAGCAGACTTCTTCATTTTTTTTAATATCACTGTGCTCTGCTATAAGCATGATTCAATATATATGAAAATCTCTTAGCATAATGATTATTATAGTATAAGGAAGGAATAATTGATTATTGCCTATTCATCATTGAATTTATCTTGGTTGCTACTAGAATTAGATGATAAGATTCCTGGAAACATAATCAACGTTTGTTGTAAAATATAGAGAATAATGTTGGAACTGAACTGGAAGCTTTCTCCCTTATAACTATTTTTGTAGTGCTGGAGATGCTAGGCAGGGTGCAAGAGGAGAAAAGTCTTCAACAGTTTTATTCAGCTGTGAACCCTGTAGACTACATTACCAACCTTCCAGAAAAGATATGTGTATTGGTGAAACAATGACATGGTGGTTATCAGGGAAACCAGCTACTATACTGGTAGGTTTTAAGCTCATTTCATAGTAGGAACTCATACTGGTACTGTAAAAGTCATCAGAACATCTGCTGTGGAGGTCATAAGACTTAGGGAGGAATCCACTATGGTTGTTTTGGTAAGTACACATGGTTTCATACTGCCTTTTAAACATATATGTTTATACCAAGAGCTCAGTGCTGCTTTCAATTTTGCTCAGAGAAACTTCTGTTCTTGGTGAGAGATGGTTAATGATGGGTAAAGATCTAAGTGGTGAGAACAAAAAGCTGTTATGTATTATGCCATATCAGAAGATGGGGCAGAAAGAACATAAGAGTCAGAGGATGGGAATAGACACTATAAAGTACTGTCTTCAGGTCTTGACACACATGATGCACCGATATGAAGTGGCTTCATAATTAGTCTTATTAATAAAACACCAGAGGGAGATAATAAGGTCAAGGCAAGAGATCAGAGATTCAAAGCAGCAGCCACTAGAGACTTCTCACCTCTAAAAATTCTTTTGAATTGGGGTGGCTGTGGGGTTAGATTTTGTCTCCACGGGTCTCATATTCCTGTGACTACCTCCAGAGTGCTGGGATTCAAGACATGACCCTCCCAAGTACTTTGATCAAAAGCATGAATCTTTCAAATGGTGGGATCAAAGGTATGAGCAACCTCTTTCTCTCCTCTATGGTTAACTAGTGGCTAGCCTGCCCTTTGAGCTTCCAGCAAGCTTTATTTGTCAGAACACAATGAAAATATAACACAACACCCACAGACTCATAGCAGCAAGCAGTAGGTATCTGCATAAGACCTGAACACACAGTAACAGACCCTCAGTCCTTGTCACAACTGACATCATAATAGAAATCCCATTCAGGCCATGAAACCCAGCATGTAGACAGTACAAACACCTATTCCATCAAAGTGCATAGTTCTGAGAAAGGCCCTAAATGGACTAATTTTGCTTTGGCTTCAGTAGTTTGGCTTCTGTCAAACCGGTCTCACTAACTAACATATGTGTGTCAATTCTGGATGTGGTTTTGTGCTTTTAGCTCACCCAGAGAAAGGATAAGGACTGGGTTCAAGTCTCAGAAACTGAGTATAATCACTGGATAGCTAATAAAGACTTACTATTGGCTTGAACTAATGTCCAAGTGATCTTTTCTGATTAATACCTCACAACATCCTAACACGGAAAAAGAAAAGTTTATAAGCTCCCCACACCTTGCAGAGGAGCAATAGGCTTTATAGTTTACAGGAGAAGGGAGATTCACATTTCCCAGTGATGTAGCCACTGGTGCATTGCATTCAAGCAAATATTTCCTATCCACACTTACACAGGCAACCCTAAATAGTAATGGCGTTCTCTCTCTCTCTCTCTCTCTCTCTCTCTCTCACACACACACACACACACACACACACACACACACACACACACACACAAACACACATTTCTATGCCTTTTTAAAAAGGCTATCAGTAATGACAAATTTCAGAATAGTCTTTCAAAAGAATTTTAGATTATTGTTAAAAATGTCGTTTTTGAATAGACGTTTTTTATTTAAAAAGGTTTTTTTCCATATATACTAGTGCTCTTCCTTCTTTCCCTCCACCAAGTCCGTCCAGGCCTCCTTCAGCCTCCCTTTGCCCTATCTCCCATCTAATCCCCAAGGAGGGCAAGGGGTCCCAAGCTGGATCAGTTCAGTCTAGCATATCCAGTTGAAGTAGTTCCAAGTCTCTCATCCCCATATTAAGGCTGGGTTAGGTGTTACTCTGTAGGAAATGGGTTTCAAGATGTCAGGTCACGCACAAGAACATAGTCTGATCCTATTGCAAGAGGCTCCACAAACTGTCAATGCCATTTGACAGTAGTCTATTGACAGTAGTCTATCATTGGGAGATTTAGTTCCTTTCCATGAAGGTTCCTCAGCGGTTGTTTCTGATTCAGCAAGCTCTCAATAGCTTCTGTCAGCCCTCTCTGTGGGTCTCCTTTTCGTAATCCTTATCCCTTTGCTCATCCACTCTCTCCTCTCTCTCTCTCTTCAACTGGACCGGGATCTTGACCTTGTCCTTAGCTATGGATCTCTGCTTCCACCTCTATCCATTGCTGGATGAAAGTTCTATAATGACAGAAAAGGCTGTTCTCTCTCTCCTTATCTATTCAGTATAGTTCTCAAAGTTTGAGCTAAAGCAACAAGAGAACAAAAGGAGATTAAGGGGACACAAATTGAAAAGGAAAAAAATCAAACTATCTCTATTTGCAGATGATATGATTGTATACATAAGTGACCCCCAAATTTTATCAGGAAACTCCTACAGCTGATAAACACTTTCAGCAATACAGCAGGCTACAAGAATAACTAAAAAAAAAAAAAAATCAATAGCCCTTCTATATGCAAATGATAGAAGGGCTGAAAAAGAAATTAGGGAAACATTATTCTTTACAATAGCTGCAAATAGCATTAAATAGCTTGGGGTAACTCTAACCAAAGCAGTGACAGACCAGTTAAAATGCCTTTACAAAGTTCCATTTGCACTCAAGCTGAGTGGGTAAGGGCTGTACATAAAGCTACAAATAGTTGTTTGGCTCAGCCAGGAGAGTCTGAATTTATTAGGTATGACCGAGTTTTACAATTTTCATTTAGTTTGCTTGATAGGAGATTGTTAAAAGCAAACTGAATGTTCAGTAGCACCACTTGGCTTGTGGAAGACCTTTTCTTGAAACTAGCTAGGTCAGCAGCTGTTCCTATTGTTACTAGAGGAAGCTCAAATTTTCATCTCTGGATAACATTTATTGAGATGCAATGCACTACATGCAGATATGTAAGAAATGTGCCAAACTGCAGATGCATTCTTTAAGAGTTAATATGGCTTATAGCTGGTCCCATGCTCATGAGAAGAATTCATTAACCACCCAAAGAAAATATGTATCCACTAGCACTGAATTTTTGAATCTAACCAGTCCATGATAAAAGAAAACCAGTAGAAAATTCCTTTCTAGAATTCTTCAACAGATTGCATTCAATTTTAAAAGAAAATAACTCCTTGAATTAATTTATTATTAAATTTATGTTGTTTGGGTTTTTTGTTTGTTTGCTTCAAGGTAGAACCTATTTTTCTAAAACTGCCCTCAAACTCACTCTGTAGCTAAGATTTATTTTAAACTTCTGATTGCCTCTGGTTCTCCAGTACTGGGCCTTTATCACTACAACCAGTTTATCAAAATCAAAATTAATCCCAGTGTGAGACACTTACTTTCTAGGACCAACATTTTCAAATTGGGATCAAATAGTTGGTAGGTCAAATAAACTTAGTCTGATTCTGTAACAACCTTTGTCTCCAAAAAAAATTAAATCTGAAGTATTTAGAAAAATGTGGGTCCAGGAAATAAAGGTGAAACCTACCAAACTAACTCCATGCACTTACTGTAAGATTAATGCTTTATGGTAAATAAAGGAAAGTCTTTAACTAACAGTAAAGTGTTAGATAATAAGTCAAAAATATAAGAACAAATTTTGAAGTTTCAAAATAAATTCTCTGTCCAGTGGCAAGAAAGAAATAAAATTATTGTAACTTTGAGAACTGTATCCAGTAATTTGTCCCCAAATTCTAAATATCCAGACTAGAGGCCACAAACACAAAGTAGTGTAAAGATCATTATAATAACTTAATGATCTTCATACTTTATATCACCATCTTCCCATTTTTCATTTTAATTTTTATAAAAGTTATAGAAAGTAGGACGGAAAAAGAGTAGTTTCAGAGTTTAGAGACACACAGCTTAGACTTTGAACAAATCATTTACACAATTCTCCATTGCCAAAGATGGAAACAGAGATTCATGACTATTTTCTCTTTTGCTCTAGTACTCAATGACTCTAGTGCAAAGACACTGAGATGTCAGGGTCATTTCCTTCAGGCTATAGGTAAACCAACAGTCTGAGATTCTCTAGTTAAGGTGAAAAAATGAGAGTATAACCAGGAGCAAATAGTTACATAATTATTGTATGCTAATGCAACTCACCTGCAAAACCAGTGGACAGTTGAATTATGAGATCACAATTTGATCACAGCAGGAAAAGTTAAGCAAATATTTTAAACAAACCACTTATTGCTGGGAACAGGCAATTAGCTGATGTACTTGTCATCTCAGTTACTTTTTCACTTAATTATAATTATAATGGAATGGTTTTCTTGCACATTGCCTAACAATGCTTCCCAACCAAACTTAGAGACATACATTAAAAAATGAGCCCAAGAAGAGCCATTTGGAGTTGTATCAGTTTCCTCTTGTATATTAAAACAGTATTAATTTATATTTACTAAATGAATTATCATAATAAGAAGAGAGAATTAGAGTCATAAATTGTTATTCTACTGTAAAATTAATCTTGTGTGAAAGAAGCCAGGTGATTGCAGCAAACATATTCTTTGTGTCAATTAATACTAAAGTTCAATATAAAGACTGGGAGTATAGTCTCTTCCATCCTGTGAGTCCAGATGTTAGTCACCATTCTTCAAGAGACAAAAGTAAATAGACTGAATAATAAATAAACATCTAGAATATTTGTTATTTCTACTACCTTCTGCCCATGTTCTCTTCTGAGGGAAGAATTTGTGAAGCCAATGGAAACTATGTCAAAATGTCTGGATTTTCAGCGTTTGCACCCTACACATGGCAAGTAGGTGTTAAATTATCAGGACATTTATCCATTCACAAACATCATGGCAGTATCCAGCCTGCTCTCAGACCTTTAGAGCCAGTTGGTTTCTACAGCAGGGCCTTAACTTCAGCTAGCCTTATAAAATTAGAGGTAAGCTATTCTGGTTGAAGGAAAATTCTGATGCTCCTCCAGAGAAAAGAATAAAAACTGACTGAGAAGTAAATAGATTCAGCATGGACATCTGCAAAAGAAACTTCTTCAGTTATTTAAGTACAAGAATCTTAAATAGTTATTTTCTTTTGTTCTTCTCCAACAAGGATAAACTAAGACAATTCAGAATTCCATTCCTGACAATTTGTTGAAACAAAGAGAACATTATTTTGCATTTAATTACTCTCAAATGCTGACCACTCATTCTAGTTACTCAGCTGATAGAGCTACTGAGTGAAATTATTGAGAGATGTTGCAAATATGTGGATTAAAGCAATGCCAACTTCCAGATAAAATTTAGGTCTCTCAATATATTTTCTTTTCATGCTAAAACATAAAGATTGACTCAAGTCAATATAGGCAAAAAAATGTGTCTTTGATTCACTTACTTCTTTCTGCAGATGTATCCAGCAGGGAATTAAGAGAAAATGAACATAAAATAATTTACACAGGTATGATGATATCACAGGGTGATAGCAATGGTTGACTTTCTCAGTATGACACAATCTGGAGTGATCTGCAGATAAAGCAACCAGTAGGATTTTATCCACTGGTTGACATGTGTTTATGTCCTGGAGAGATAGCGATAATTAGGTGATTGATGTGGGAAGACCCTGCTCCCTGTGGATGTGATATGACTGGCTGGTTTGGGGTTTTCATTAATGATGGACTATAACCTGTGAGCCGAAATCATCCTTTACTATTCTGAGTTGATTTGACTTTTTTATAATTACAATAAATCTGTGGTAAGCTGACAGATGGACAATATTTTGCCTTCCATTCTATAAGCACAGTATCTATCTAGGCTAAAAAAATTATCAAAGAAGTTTTTATAGTATTAAGTGTATAAGGCTTTCATTTGTTTAAAAACTGCCTGTGTATTTTATCTTGTTAGAAACTGTCACAAACAATGCTCTAACACTTTTGTATAAAATAATTATTTTATGTTTTTAATGGATTTTTAGCAAAAATAAATCATTTTAGCTAACTGATTTAACTTACAGGCTCTATTTATTGCATGTTTATATATTTGTGTATGACTGAAAATGCTTTGAAAGAGATTGTCTACATATCATACAAGTTATTTGTACAATTAATGATGTTTCTTGTAGTTAAATATAACTCTTTTATATATACTTATACAATACATAAATAATATATAATTATTAAATATATTGGGGAATTTTTTGAGACCAGGTTTCTCTGTGTACCCCTGGCTATTCTGAAACATGCTATGTAGACCAGGCTGTCTTGGAACTATGCCTATTTTTTTCTTGGATCATTGCTTTTTTTTTTCTCTAACAATATAATGTTAAATGAAAGTATATTTTTTGCCAATATCAAGGAATAGTATTTTGAAAGTAATCATTTATTATAATAATTGTACAATTTTCATGCGTGTCATTTTCTATATTAAGAACATACTATTTTATTTCAGTTTTGTGAATGTTATAAAAATCACAAATACTGGAATTTTCAAATTATTTTCCAGCATAAATTGAAATATCATTTTTGTCTTATGCAATATATTAATTTGGTAAATTATAGTAATGACTTCTCAGTGTATTCTACTCCTGCATTCTTGAATTATCTTTTTCCTCAAATATAGTATTTGTAAATGCTGATACATTTTAATTTTCTTTTTTGTATTGAATGGATTTTTTTATTACTATGAATAAAGTTTTATTTTTTATCCATGTATCCCCTTGTTCAAACTCTATTCCCCCTCCCGCCCCTCCCAGTCACTCTCTCTTTTCCCCATCTCCTTATCTCCTCCACAGCAAGGATGGGAGGTCCCAAGTTACCAAGATGGCTTAGTTCAGCATCCACTCCAGGAAAATCCACTTCCATCATCCCAATATCAAGACTGAGTCAGATGTTCCTCTGGAGGGAGTGGGATCCAAGGTGCTGGTCTAAGGTGCTTCAGATCCCAAGTTGTTCAGTGGTTGTGGTTTGTAGCTTGGGAATGCTTTGCTTTTTGTTTAAAGTTCACTAATGAATGAGTACATGCCCTGCTTATCTTTCTGGGTTTGTGATATTTCACTCAGGAGGATATTCTCCAAATCCATCCATTTGCCTGCAAATTTTAGGATATAATTTTTTCTTAATGCAGAGCAGTACTCCAGTGTGTAGATGTACCGCAGTTTGTTAATCCATTCTTCAGTTGAGGAGCATCTAGGTGGTTTCCAGGTTCTTGTTATTATGAATAATGCTGTTAGGAACACAGTTGAGCTAATACTTTTGGAGTGAGAATGTGCGTTTTTAGGGTATACACCCAAAGATGGTATTGCTGGATCCTTGGGGAGACTGATTCCCAGTTTTGTGAGAAACCGCCATACTGCATTCCAGTGTGGCTGAACAAGCTTACACTCCCACCAACAATGGAGGAATGTTCCCCTTGCTCCACAACCTCTCCAGCATAGGCTGTCATCTGTGCCATTCTGACAGATGTAAGGTGGTATCACAAAGTTGTTTTGATTTGCATTTCTATGATGGCTAAAGATGTTAAGCACCTTTTCAAGTGCCTTTCAGCCATTCGTAATTCTTCTGCTGAGAATTCCCTTTTTAGTTCTGAACCCCAATTTTTAATTTGCTTATTCAAGGTTTTGGGCTCTAGGTTCTTGTGTTCTCTATATATTTTAGAGATCAGTCCTCTATCACTTGTAGGGATGGTGAAAATATTTTCCCATTTTATAGACTGTCATTTTGTCTTATTGACTGTGACCTTGGCTTTACAGAAGCTTCTCAGTTTCAGGAGAACATCACTTATTGATTTTTGTTCTTAGTGTCTGTCCTACTGGTGTTATATTTAGGAAGTGGTCACCTTTGCCAATGCATTGGAGGGCATTTCCCACTTTCTTTTCTATCAAGCTCAGAGTGGCTGGGTTTATGTTGAGGTCTTTGATCCACTTGGATTTGAGTTTTGTGCAGGGTGACAGGCTTGGATCTATTTGAATTTTTCTACATACTACCATCTAGCTTTGTCAACAACATTTGTTATAGATACTTCATTTTTTTTCCATTGAATATTTTGGGCCTCTTTGTCAAAGATCAGGTATTCATAGGTTATTGGTTTATTGTTGGGATCTTCAGTTTGATTCCATTGCTCCACAAGTTAGTTTTTATGCCAATACCAGGCTGTTTTTATTACTGTAGCTCTATAGTATAACTTGAAGTCAGGGATGGTGATGCCTCCTGAGGTTCATTTTTTGACCAGAACTGTTTTGGCAATCCTGGCTTTCCTGTTATTTCAAATGAAGTTGAATATTGTTCTTTCAATATCTGTAAAAAAAAAATTGTGTTGGGATTTTGACGGGAAGTGTATTGCACCTTTAGATTGATTTTGGTAGGATTGCCATTTTTACTATGTTGATCCTACCTACCCAGGAACATCAGAGATCTTTCCATTTTCTGATATCCTCTTCAATTTCTTTCTTCAGCGATTTAAAGTTTTTATCAAATAGATCTGTTATTTCTTTGGTTATAGTTACTCCAAGGTATTTAATGCTATTTGCAGCTATTGCAAAGGGTGATGTTTCCCTTATTTCTTTTTAAGTCCTGTTATCTGTAGTGTATAAGAGCGCTACTGATTTCTTTGAGTAAATTATGTATTCTGCTACACTTCTGAAGGTATTTATCAGCTGTAGAAGTTCCCTGGTAGAATTTTGTGGATCACTTATGTATACAATCATATCATCTGCATATAGAGATAGTTTCACTTCCTTTTTTCCAATTTGTATCCCCTTAATCTCCTTTCCTTCTCTTATTGCTTTAGCTGAAACTTCAAGAACTATATTGAGTAGATAAGGGAAGAGAAGACATCCTTGTCCAGTTCCTGTTTTTAATGGGATTGCTTTGAGTGTTTCTCCATTTAGTTTGATGTTAGCTGTCGGCTTCTTGTAAATCACTTTAACTATATTTAGATATTTTCCCTGTATTACAGATCTCTACAGGACTTTTATCACAAAGGAGTGATGGATTTTGTCAAAGGCTTTTTCAGCAGGTAAGGGTATAATCTTATTTTTTCCCCTTCAGTTTGTTTATATGATGTATGATATTTACGTGTTTTATATGTTGAGCCATCCCTGCATTTCTGGGATGAAGCCTACTTGATTTTGTTGGATGATATTTTTTATAAATTGTTGTACACGATTTACCAGAATTTTGTTGAGAATTTTTTTTACTTTAAACATTATTTTGATTATATTTTGAAACTATTATTAATACATTAGTCAACATTTGTAGGATTTTTATGACATTGTTAAATATATATTTTAAGTCCAATATTTTTGCATCAATATTCTTGAAGGAAATTAGTCTGTAATTCTCTTTCTTTGTTGCATTTTTTAGTAGCTTGGGTATTAGTGTAATTGTGGCCTCATAAAAAGAGTTTGGGAATATTCCTTCATTTTCTACTGTATGAAACATTTTGGGGAGTATTGGTAGTAGTTCTTCTTTGAATGTCTGGTAGAATTCTGCACTGAAACCATCTGGACCTGGGACATTTTAATTTTCAAAATGTTAATAAGTTTGTGCAATTCTATGGGGAATGTTAGTATAATGAGGTTGGTTCTTTGCTTTCTTGTTTTTCTAATGTTTCATAACATTTTGAAAACAGTTATTTTATTGTTGTAAACTGAAGTTCCCAAGGTGGGAGGAAGGAAGCACACTTGGGGGATAATGCTCTTGTACACTGTAAAAATTTGTTACTCATATTGGTTTAATAAAATGCTGATTGACCAGTAGGCAGACAGGAAGTATAGGTGGGGAGACCAGATTAGGAGAATTTGGGGAAGAGGAAAGGCAGAAGAAACAAGATGAGAATGCTGCACTGAAGAACAGGTCGCAAGCCACAAGGTTTAACACAGATAAGAATCATGAGTTATTTTAAGTGTAAGAATTAGATAGTACTAGTCCTGCAGTTAGTATAATATTTATTTCATAAGTCATCTATGGGACAAGCCAGAAGGTACAGAAAAACTTGTGACTATACATACCTGTGTTAAAGACTACAACACTGACTGACTGAAACTTTATGATTCTTCAAAGTAGGAATGTTACAGGTGCAGAGACAAATTATCTTGGGCTTTCTTTAGCCTGTTGTTAGCACTTCATTAATACCTCTCTTGACCTAACATCCTTATGAATATATTGTGAAACCCAACCCCAAAACTAAAGGTATCATCAGACATCACGTAATGCTTACAGCAGAGGTCTCTTCACTTCTCTGATGCCATAATGCTTTCAACAACATATTTGAAGATATATCTTTATTCTTAGGTTTTTTTGTTGTTCTACCACTGTAGAACCCCACAAAACTGTTGTCACATCTGAACGTGATAACTGGGGTAGCCTTGTTCTGTGTTCCAGAGTCATAGTTACTCACACTTGGCCTGTAATAAATTATTTTGCTTCTTTTTTTGGTGAGACCTGAATTTCACACTAACATTGCCAAGTTGAGGACTTTTCCAGTTAGCTTTTCATAGTTTGTTTAAATTTAATTCTACTGAGGCTGAATAATAATTTGAGGTTGATTTTTGGGGAGCAGCAGATGATCTATCCTCAGGAACATTCCATATGTAATTACAGCTAAATTGGTATTCTACAGTTGTTGGCTATTATATTCCAAGTTGGTTGGTGATACCACTCAAGTCTTTCTGTGTACTTGTTAATTTTATAGTTTATTAATTCTATCAGTTATTACTAAGAAAGTGTGAATTCCTGTCTCTAATGAGGACCTGTCTATTTCTCTTTTCTGTTTGATCAGTTTTTGCTACCTATATTTTAAAGTGATATTGTGAGATATTCTGTGTGGCAATATGTTATATATTTAATAAAACCACTCTGGAATATCAGAAAACAGATCCACCCACAGTCAATCCAGGAGGACCAGAGAGTGGTAACTCACATCTTTAATCTCAGCATGGGGAAAGAAGTGGGAGTGGGGGGGGTGATCTATGCCTTTAATCCCAGCAGATCTGAGTTTGAGACCGGCTTGATTTACAGAGGGAGTCCCATGGTTCCCAGGCAGGCAGTGGTGGTGCCATGCCGTTTAATCCCATAACTCCAGAAACAGAGATCATTCTGCATTTCTGTGAGTTCAAGGCTAACTACCGGTGAGTAGAAAGACAGACTGAGGCATTAGAAGTGGCAACGGAGATAGGCTGAGGAAGCTGGAAGATAGCTAGGTGAGATTTGACTGTGTGGTGTTTCCCCTCTTTGATATTTTAACCTTTCCCCAGTCTCTGATTCTGAGCTTCCTTTAATACAATGAGAATTTGTGCAACAATTCTGTACTAAGGGAGTCTAATTTCTCAAAAATTTAAAATCATCTTTGGTAATACCTTTATCTTCTGTCTCAGATCTAAATTGATGATTCTGTTGGCTCTTGTTTCTCATTATGTTCACTTGAATCATTGTGGCCTAAATTTTCAATATCTCTCACGTGAATTACTGCATAGCCTCATATATCAGGCTCTTGGATTCTAGCCTAGACAGTTTATTGTATAATATCTATACAATGTATCAGATCATGATACTCTCTGTTTAAAATATTCCATTTGATTACTATCTTTCATACAGAAATATCCAAGTTCTACCAAGGACCTACAAATCCCATAGACTCTAGCCCCACTATTCTTTGGTTTGAGGCTTTATGTTGATTTCCTTTTTGTCCTGAAATCTCTAGTCAGAAGTAACATCTGAATACTCTCTAATTTCCCCAGAGTTGCTCAAATGCTACTGTATTTAAAACCACTATTTCTATCTTCTTTATCTTTTCTTTTATTTTTCTACATTTTTTTGTTATCACCCAAATTAGTATTTATGCTATTTATTTATTTCTCTATTATTTTTCTCCCACCATAGTGTAAAGACCATGAATACTGAGATTTTGTTGTATTTTCAACACAATGTGTAGCAGCTAGAATGATTTTTTACATGTAAGCATTTAATAAACATCCATTAAGTAAACAATAATACTACTTTTTCTTACAGTATGGTGGTTCTCTAAGTCTCATAGAATGCTTTAGTGATCCTGAAAAATACTATCAAAATTAAATATGACACTTTAAGGGTATATAAGGCTCTGAAGTATAGTTGACATAATCTGGTATGTATAAGAATGAAAGCTAACAACCTAAATTCTCTGTAACCATCCTAATAGGTAGCTCACCCCATTTGATGAGGGTGAAGGGAGCTAGATGCAGTAACAGAAAGAATGATTTGACAGCAATTCCATCTCAATCCACATAAAAGACACATGAATATCCCCAATAAAGTACAAAGATAGAGGAAATGGGGCTTTTTGTCACTAAGTATTTTTGTCACATTGACTGGTTCTCTCTGTCTCTCTGTCTCTCTCTGTCTCTCTCTCTGTCTCTCTCTCTCTGTCTCTCTCTCTCTCTGTCTCTGTCTCTCTCTGTCTCTCTGTCTCTCTCTCTCTCTCTCTCTCTCTCTCTCTCTCTCTCTCTCTCTCTCTCCCCTCCTGGGTTGTTTTACTTCATATGTTGGCAAGAGTCTGCCAGATTCAACACGTTTCATATCCCCATGTACTCATTCATGTAGGGTACTAAAATTGTACATGCCATGGGAGTGGAGTGATGGTCTAGCCATTATGACAGCACACTGCCATTGTAGAAGACCTGAGTTTGTTCTCAGCACCTACAATGGCAGCCTACAATCACTGTAACTCCAACTCAAGGAGATCTGTGGCCCTCTTCTGAACTTCTTAGGGAACTACACTCATCAATACATATACCCACACATGACATGTACATATATTCATCTAATATAAAATATCTTTTTAAAGATGTACTCATCTTTCTTATTTTAATGCTTCTATTGCTGTTATAAAGCACCATGAACATAAGCAGTTTGGGGAGAAAGAATTTTACTTAACTTCTACTTCTACATCACAGTCCATCATCAGAGGAAATCAGGAACCCAAGACAGGAACCAGAGGCCATGGGGGAGTGCTGCTTACACCCTTGCTCTTCATGGCTTGTTCAACCTGCTTTTTTTATTTCATTATTATTACTTTATTTTATTTCATACACACAGCACTATCTGCACTGAAATACCATGCTCACAAATGCCTGTGCCCTCCCATATCTACTGTTAATTAAGAATATGGCCCACAAACTTACTTTCAATCCAGTCTTATGGAGATATTTTTTCATTTGTGTTCCCCCTTCTTAGAGAACATTAACTTGTGTCAAGTTGATTAAATAAAACAACCAGGACATCATGTATATGATAACTATATAAAAATTATTTTAGGGCAAATATGATGCTTCAAGTATGATCATATGCTTATTTTTTTCCTAAAAATGTGATCAGAAACAATCTTTTTAGGGTCATAAATATTGATTTCCAAATGTTCCTGAAAAAAAAATAACTGTTTATGGTCTAAAGATAAGAGTAATGATGTTTGATGAAAAAAGAATAAAGACCCTGGACTGACCCTTCAGATCCCACTCCAACTATAGGAACACCTGACTCACTCTTGAGGGAGGGGCAACAAAGCTGGATTTGCCAGGAGTGGAGACTGATCCAAGCATTATTGGGTCAGTGGGACCATAGGACTGTCTGCTCCCTGCCCAGGCAGGGGATAGGGAGGTGTGGAAAAGAAAAAATGACCTGATGTGGCAGGAGGGGGAAGGGACCTTGTATAAGAATATACAGGGGGCTTCTGGCTCCACTTCCGGGACCCAGTGCTGGCTGCAGAATCCCAGCGCTCTCTGGAGCAGGGGCAGGTAAACTCTGTCCCTGACCACACACACAGCTCCTGCTGAGGGAAACCCCGCCACACCACGACCTCGAACTGAGCGAACCAACTACAGGGGTCTCTGAAGGGCAGATTCAGACCCCGCCCAGAGGTCAGGAGGGGGCAAGAGGCCTCAGCGCCTGGGAGGGAGAGTTGAGCTCCCATTGCTTCTGGTTCCACTTCTGGGACCCAGTGCTGGCTGCAGAATCCCAGCGCTCTCTGAAGCAGGGGCAGGTAAACCCTGTCCCTGACCACATACACAGCTCCTGCTGAGGGAATTTGCAAGGCTCCCACCACGACCTCGAACTGAGCAAATCAACAATAGCAGGGGTCTCTGAAAGACAGAATCAGACCCTGACCAGAAAGGTGACAGGAGGCATACAAACCCAAGTGCCACACCTGACCAGGACCCATCTAATCGTGAACCACTGAAGCCATGGGCAAACGTCAGTGCAAAAAATTACATAATACTACAAAAGACAACATGGTAACTCCAGAAGAGAGTGGCGATCCTACAAATACAAGGCCTAAACTGAGCAATGAAGAGGAAACAGAAGGAAGCAACACCAAAAATTCCTTTTTGATGTTCATCAAAGCTCTCAAAGAAGATATGAAAAAAAGCCTTAAAGAAATAGAAGAAAATACAAACAAAAAATTGGAAGAGATGAACAAATCTA
>PVIH01027592.1:0-16689 GCA_004025045.1 Sigmodon hispidus | reverse complement strand
ATACAGGGATGGAAAAAAAAATTCAGAGGGAAAGCTGAACACAAAGAAAATATATGTGTAGTAATCTTATTTGTATTTCCACCCTTGATAAGCCATGCTTATGATTATTATCCTCTGTATAGTTATTGTTAACTCTTCGGCATTTTTAAATTCTTTTTACTGTTTTTTTGATAAATACAAAATAAAGAAGGAAAAAAAAAGAAAAAAGAAAAACAGCAAAAGAAAAAAAGAATATAGTAGGTCTGGGGTACTATTTATGGATTGAAAATCCTCCTCTATCAAAAAACAAAACAAAATAAAACCAACTTTTTGAGTAAAAAAAAAAAAAAAAAAAGTTCATTAGTATTGTCGAATTGCATTCCTGGCAATGTAGTTTTCAGAGGCACCAGGCTTACATAATTGGTAACTAAGGGAACTCCTGCCAAAGTAACTCGCCTACCTCAGAGAAGTTGAACATGAGCTTTACTAATCTGTTCTCCTTTTTCCTTCCCTTTCCCCCTCCTTTTTTCTTTCCTCTATTTTTTTCTCCCTTCCAAATATTTATTCTTTCCATCACTTTCTTCTTTCTGTTGACACATAAAATTTTACATATTTATTGAGTACAGTTGATATTTCAATACTGTATACACTTTTATTAGTTATTTCTATTTTGATAAAACAAAAAAATAATTTTTAAATAATTGTTTTAAATGTTGAATGCTTAACCATTCAACTATATACCAATTCATCATTCCTCTGATTTAGAGAAGAGATGAGCAACTATGGTTGGGTCCAAATCAAACCATATCTAAGACAGATCTGTGAACTGAGAAGACCATGGATGTCTTGTGAGGTGGCATAACACCCAGTTCCTTCTGTTTCTTCTTCTTTTTTTAATTGTATGTATGTGTGAAGTTCTGTATGTGGTCATGTGCCTGAGAGTGTCCATGCCTATAGAGGACAGAGGCATCAGATCCCATGGACTTGGAGTTACAAGGAGTTATGAACTATCAGATATGTATGCTGAGAACTTGACTTGGATCTTCTGTAAAGCAGAGGCCATCTTAGCTGATAAGCCAGCTCCCAAGCCTGTACACACAACTTCTTAAACAATAAATCACATCCCCATATGGTAGAGACACATAGACATACACAGGCACACAAACACACAGAGACAGACACAGACACACACACACACACACACACACACACACACACACACACACACACACCGTACCTAGCAACATCAACAATTCTTTAGGAAATAACCAAAAATCAAACAAATTGTGTATCACAGTTGGGGCAGCCTTGCATATGCTACACAACTCATTCTGCTACAGTCTTGGTTATGAACTTATAGCATCATTTCTTGCACTGTGATTATCACCGTAACACAGAATACCAATAGCCACCATCTTGAATACCTTGATACATACTTGAGGCAGTTGTATTTTATGGAATTTTTACTGTGCATACAAAATTTTATTCTCTTATAAAATCCTACCAGTGTAATTATGGAAAATGAAGACTTTTTATACATTTCAATACTCATTCTTCAACATCTAAGTAAGAGAATAGTGTGTCCTGCGATTGTATGACTAGAAGACTTGAGTTTTAAAAATTGTATTTGATTTTTAAAATTTACTGAATTGAGCTTCTTTTAAAAAAAAAAGAAATCTGTAAATGAGCTCTGGCTTAGGATTAGCAGATAATTACCAACTATTTCTAAAAGGACCCTAAAAATATTTCTACCATTTTTATACTGTGTTTTGTGAGAAACAGTATTTTTAGCAGTGAGAATAATAAAATCAAACTATCAGTAAACATGGAAGAAATGCTGAGGATGCATAATGCATTAGCAAAATATTCAGCTTTATATAATTATAAGCCATCCATTTCATTATTTTACAAATTTGCTGTCATCTTTAATACAATGAAATTTAACATATACAAATTACATATGTAACGAATTGATTGAAAATAAAGAATATTTTGGACCCTTATCAGTACACATTTATTTTTGTTCGTATTTAGGGTCGTATGAAAATTCCTCAGGCATTGTGAGTAGAGACATCTTAAGCAGCTTGTTGAAACAGAGCAAAGTCATCCTGGTCTTGCATTTCAGAAGCCTGGAGCCAATAATTTTGACAGTCTACATGATCTAGGTAACGAAGACCTCTACCCAGGGAGATGCTGCAATTGGCCTCATAATAAAGCTGTGCCAATTACATTAGTGAGAACAGCCAAGGATAGCCATATTTACAAAAAAAAAAAAAAAAAACTGAAAGAGAAGTAACTAAGTAAGTAATTATTTAAAAACAAAAACAGGGAAATGGAGGCAATTAAAAAAAAGATTAAATGAAAGTCTAGTTAATATGCCCAAGAGATGTAAAGCATTTGATTCACAATAAAGACAAATGCAATGGGAAGAAGTCAGCATAAAACAGTAACAGCGCTCTAAATAGTTAAGGAGGAAAAAAGCACAATCATGAAGTGACATAGTCAGTGATCTTTACTGGCTTCTCTAAAATTCAGAAAGGAAAAACAAAGATAAGAAAAGTAAGAGGTACATTATTATTAAACTATATTAAACTCTTTAATGATTTTTAAGGTTATAGTTAACCTTTTAGCATAACATGAAGTCTTAAGTAATTGTTAACATCCATGACAAGGTAGAATTAAATTAAAACTGTAGTTGCCAAACAGGTGAGTAAGAAACTTAGAAGACTCACTAAAAATTAACAACTCATTAAAATTATTTTAATTGGTCATAGTGTAAGCAAAGGAAGTACAGCTGTTTACAAACTAAAGGAGAACCAAAACTAGCATAATGATGCAAATAATATGCCTATGAATAATATGGAGAAGGATTCAGGTCAAGAACAGGTGAGCTGACTTCTCTTTCAGAGTTGGAAGGCACTCGAGCATTAGAGAGGGTCTTTTTTTAATTATTAAGGCAGGAATTGTGGCATCAAATACATTTTCTACTCCCTTGAGGAATCACAGAAAATAGAAAGATATTATCAGAATGTATAGCCTCTAAGAAAGGAAAATGAGATTAGAAATCAGTAACTTTTATCTAAAGGCCATTGATGCTATACAAAGGGATATTTTCCCATGCTCTGCTATTTTTTTTAAAAAAAAAAATTACAGGTAAATCTTTTTCACACAGATAATCAATTAGTTTTACAGATGTTCAACCTTGAAATGATCTGTGTTTGATTGCATGGCAAATTTCTTTAGGGACTACAGAATAATAGTTAATAGGATTTTTTTTTTAAATCTATGTGGGAAAATTCCATAGATCATTATTTAGAGAATTCAGCTAGGAAAATCTGCAAACCTAGATCACTAGAAGCATTCTGAGACTGTACTTATATGGGGTTTTAGAATATTCTAAAGTGAATAGATTTGTCATATGCTCACATCAGATAAGAAAAATAGTTGAGAGAGAGCTCAGTCCAGGCAGGCAGGACTGAGCCAAGATTTCAGGTCTCAGGAAAAGCTGCAATTAATAGAATGTTGCTCAGAAGACATACATGGGGATGAGGCAGCCAAAATAGATGCTCTCCTACATCAGTCAGTTCAAAACTCATTTCTCACCACTGATGATAAAATTTCCTCATTTCTTGGGACATTATCAGTTCCCTGCCTGAGCCACACTCCTATGTGCAAGACCTGAAGAAACAATGTCCTTCATTGGAATATTTTTTTCTCTACTCTGAGGAATCATTATCAGATTTACTCTCAACTTCTCTATACAACTGAAATTATTCCTCACAAAAGAAGTGGAGTAATTGTTCTGGTTGGCAACCTTGAAGAACCTCCTGATACAAACCTTGATACTCTATCCATGCTCTTTGGAATCTTCCTGTCTCTAGAAAACACATAAAGGGTAATCATGAACACTTGTCATTTTTCTGATGTCCAAGGGTAAATAAAACAGTTCATTATTCTAAAAGAATTAACCAAGTATTATTAAAGTTCACTTTTTAGACATCATTTTCCTGTAGCTCTGCCAGTAACAAAATTTATGAGCAAAGTATCAGTTATGAAAATACCAAATGAAGGAAAATTCACTTAGCTGTTTGACATATTAAAATCACTGGAATTTAGTTGTTTAAATATGTGCTGACTACTGTCTATAAAATAATAATTATATAACATAGTCTTTTATAAAATTCTATTTATAAAAATAGTGTAGAAACATGTTTGTGAACTTGGGTTATAACATTGTTTGCAACAGAAACAGGTATTTATCTAACCCTAAAGGTGAGTGCAATGAGCCTCCAACATTCAGCCTAAAAAGATTTTTTTTAATCTGGTTATATTTAGCTGATTCTCACAAAATCCTTATGCTTCTTTGGGTTCTATGGGTAGATGAAGAGAATGTATAAACATCATCTAGGGTTGAAGGTACACACAGCCTCTTCCCACCTATTATGGGCTCTATCCCCTCCAGGCTGTGTACTACCAGCATTCATTGGGGAGGTCTCTGTTTATTAATGTACACTATGATCTTGATCCTGACAGTCTAATATTGACCTGCTTTGCAACTTTCAACCAATAACCGTCCCTTGGGTTTGAATATTCATCTTTTCTCTCTTTTCCTTTCTCTTCACTTTCTTTCTGTCTCTTCCTATGATGCACTCATTCAATGCCTTGTGATGTATGTTTTCATTCTTTGTCTGGGGGTTTCTGTCCACCAAAATCCTACAGACTAATAGGTAATTTGGAAGATTTTAGAGGCAATGCCATGCAAATCCCTTATTGGTAACATCAAATCATAGAGACAATAATGATAATTTGTTAAACTAAAAACAGAGAAATTAGATAAACATCCCTTGGAACATAGGAAAAGGAGCTGTAACTTCCATGCCTTCAGATCAAGCCCCTATCAAAGGCATTGGTGGCCACCTTAATGTTTCTTTGTTCCTAGACTGTCCTTTTGCCAAAGCCCTTTCAGAACTAATATTTTCTCATACTACCCTTCATTCAACCTCATAAAATTAATACTATTCTGTCTTGTTTCCCTCATGGCTGATTATTCTCATCAGCACATTTAACATAAATTACTGATAATATATATTTTAAATGACCAAATAATATCATCATATTAAGGGCTAAATGCAATGTCTCAATCATGCAAATCCAGAAATGAGGTGATTCTAAGAAGTCCATTGGAAAGAGAGATTTATAAAGGAAGAAAGGGCACCTTTCAAATTATACTAGTCCATGCAATTGACTTGCTTGTATAAATCTCCTAATTCCTACCCCAAAACTGTGGCATTCAGAACCTGATATGGAAACCAACCACATAGTGAAGAGCAACCAAAAATGCTGATCATGCATATTTTGAGTCCTTTTTTTTATCAAGAAGAAAGCATTTTATTAATGGACTAGGTAGTGACTTCAGTATTTAATTAGAACAGATTAAATCCTTTTCCTTCTTCCATGGAGCAGCACTTCTCAGGCAAAGAGCAAGCTTGGCTTAATGAAGCTGCTACAGGGGTAAAAGTTAAGTTTCAAAAGCAATAAAGCTTTTGACTGATACTTATTTCACTGAAGACACCTCGAGGAACCTTTGAATTGAAGTTCTTTAGGAAGAAATGTTCAGAACTCTGCCCTTGTGAATCTACGAGTTGCCTTTGATAAAGAAAGAAAAGAATATTCTATTAGTATGCTCTCATCTGTCACTTACATTCTTTCTGGTGAGAAAGTAAGCAGGAAGGAAACAGGTGGCAGACTGCAGAAAAGTCATCCACAGAGCAAAGTGAAAATGGGGCTTAGATCAGTTCATAGAAATGGAGGGACCTGTCAGGATGACGGTTTCAGTCTGTGACCAGAAAGGAGAAAAAAAACGAGGAGGAAGGACCAGGGGAGGCTGCCTCAGCAAAGAAAGCTCTCGTCCTTTCCCTGAGGTTGTGACCTTGTGAGTGATGAAGAAACCTGAGGATGTGTGCTGCCTGCAAATGCCAAGGATCTTGAGTAGCACTACAGTCTCCCACATATTTAAGTCTAAAACTAACTGAGCTGTGATGAATGTGCAATGTTGGCATTTCTCTTGCTTCAAATAAGAATCAATTAAGGCAAGTTAAAGGGTTCAGAAGCACGATGGAATTCTGCTGCATAATCAGAAAACATTAACATTAAAAATATTATGGAGTAAATATAATCAGGAAGGGGCCTACATATATTGTACTAATGTGAGTTAATGAAATGATATACTGAAGAATTTTATTTTGAAGAGTTGATTATCTTTTGGCATTACTATAAAAATACTTTTGCTCAGGTTATAGCAAATATTATAAGGTACTTTTAAAAACTGACTATTTATAAAACATTTTTCCAATTTAGGAATAAATTAACAATAGGAGAAACAATGAACCAATATAATACCACAGCAACAAAGCTTCTTCAAACTCACAATTAAATTGAAAAATGGACTGAGTTGATTGTCATATCTGATATTAGAGCATGACAGTAGATCTTTGCTTAAACAAGAAATTGTATTCATTTGAAAAATACATTCTGGGGCCTAGAGAGATGGTTCAAGTGTTAGGAACACTTGCTGCTCTTACAGAGGACTTGAGTTGAGTTCTACCACTTTCAGAGTTCCAATGCACTCATCTAGCATGCACAGGCATGACACACATACATGATGCACATAATCACATGCAGCAAAACACTCATATACATAAAATAAAATAATCTTTAAAGAATAAACTCTGTAAGACATTGGCAATCTGAAAAATTTGCTAAAAAAATAATTGTTATTAATTTATTATGTCTAAAAGCTTAACTAAGATTTTTTTTGATTATTTACAAATATATTAATGAGCCATGTGAAATAATCAAGTTTAGATAGCAAAGAATCTTTATAGTTATATTGATTGGGTTTTTTATTTTAATGAGGTGGGAGAAAGTATATGGATACAGATACAATTAAAATAATTGTATAAAACTATACAAGACTAACTAGATTGTTAAAATGGACTTAAGGAATTTTATGAGTTTAACAGGTATAAGTTACCTGACAAGATATAAATCTAAAAACATACAAGGTGGGAGGAGAAAGATATAGCTCAGCAGTTAAAAACACTACATGCAGGCAAATGGATGGATTTAGAGAATATCCTCCTGAGCAAGGTATCTAAGACAAACCCAGGAAGATAAGCAGGGGATGTACACACTCATTAGTGAACTTTAAACAAAAAGCAAAGCATGTCCAAGCTGCAAACCACGACGTGATCTGAAACACCTTGGACTGGCACCTTGGAGCCCATTCCTTCCAGAGAAACACCTGACCCAGCCTTGATGTTGGGGTGAGGAAAGTGGATCTGCCTTGAGTGGATGCTGAACTAAGCCACCTTGGGACCTTGGGACCTCCTGCCTTTACTGGGAGGAGATAAAATGATGGGGAGAAGAGAGAGTAACTGGGAGGGCCTGGAGGGGGAAGGGAGTTTGAACAAGGGGATACATGGATTGAAAAATATGACTTTATTCATAATAAAAAAAAATAAGACTAAGGTTGACTCAATGAAGCTGCATTACTGAAAATCCCACCACAGCATGAGTGATGATTCACAAAATCTGCAACCCCAGTGTTTTCTGCATTCCTGGCAGACAGCTCAACAGACTGGAAAATCTCTTCTAGACACTTTGGTTAGTTGGAGAGTCTCCTCCAGGCAACTCAGCTGGTTACTTTTCTTTACTGCTTCTATAGCCTTCTGGGGTGGGGTGCATGTGAACATTTTATGTTTCAGATTTCCCAGACCTAAGAAGTTTGCTGATTTCCTAAATCTCAGGATCCTTCCTGCGGGATGAAATGATGGAACTTAGAAGAAGTTGCTGCATAATATCTGCAAAGCAAACAATAAAAGTAATTTTAACCATTAATAAAAAAAACCAAGCAAACAAAAAAAGCTGTATGCTCGTCCAGCAGCCCTGGGTTTGAGTCTTAGCATCTACATGACAAATAATTACCATCTGTAACTCAGTTTTAGGAGATCTAAAGCACTCTTCTAGCCTCTATGGGCACTGCATGTGTGTTTAATACATGACACAGAAAATACAGAAAATAAAATGTAAATATATGTATATATGTATGTATACATATATATGCCATACATGTGTATATATACACATATGCCATATATATGTGGGGAGAACTTGAGTTTTACTGTTCATAGAAAGGGTTAGGGTTAGGGGTATTTTTCAAATACCTTTAGTAAAAAGAATGAGCAAGGTAATCAGATGAGAGGACTATAAAGGAGCTTCAAGAGTGTGTGAAGAGAACACAAGATATAAAATATTAATTTAATAGAACAAATAAGGAAATAGCATAGTACATTGTGATTGCCATGCAATGCCAAGAAACATAAAATTACATGCATTTCCGGCTTCATAGGATCTGATGTGCTTCACTCTCTCCATAAGAACCCACTCAATGTAGTGAACAAACAAACAAACACACACACACACACACACACACACACACACACACACACACACATACACAGATGCACACTCTCAAAATTTGAAAAGAAATTGTCAAAGTCAGAATAACAAAAGAATTTACTGAAATTTTAGGCAGCCGAAGCCAGGGTAATACTGAAAAACTGCAGGATATATATAGATAGTTCTTAGTGGTAATGACAGAATCCATGATGTGACCAAAGGGATGCCTGGTTGAAAAAAGAAAAAAGTTAAAACAAAAATAGCTGAAGGAGCAGCATTGAAAAAAAACGGGAAGTAAGGTAGTTGGGAAAATCTTCCATGTGTATTCCAAATCACCCAGAATGAAGACTATGAGACAGACAATAATACAGACACCCAATGGGTAAAAAAAAATGGGGCAGAAAAACTGGAATTGGAAGACAGAAGTCATAACTAGGCACAGGTGATAGGAAGCAATTGATGGGGAAGGTGGAGGAAGGGAGAAAGAAGTGTGACCATGGAACTAAGTATGACACCTTTCACCTTTCCTTCCTTCAGACTGAGGGGGCGATAGTCACCCCATGAAAACTCTGCAGGAAAGAAAATCTTCAAGTGACCCACAAAATATCTGGTTAACAGAAATTTAGATTCCTAAAGGAAAAAAAATGGGTCAGAAGGAAAGTTCAGTGTCCCATAGTGAACATTTAAAAAGAAGGAGGAGAAAGAAGAGGAGGAGGAACTGGGCTTCAGTCTCCCTGTTGACAAGGCAGAGTGAGCCTGGCCAGCCTTGGCTCCTCAGTTAACTCCAGGCCAAGGAGAGTCCCTGACACAAAATCACGGTGGGCCACATAAGAACAGCTAATATTGTTTTCTGACCTACAGAGAGAGAGAGGTAAATACACAGACATGTTCATAAATATGCATATAATGCCACCCCCCTCCAAAAATTCTCAACTCAACATATTTCCTCTTCATTTGTCAAACCAGTAGAGATTAATTCACAGGAAACTTAGAAAACAGATTGTTGTTAGAAGGCTATTTCCAGAGAAAGGAAATACTAACACAGAAGTCACAACCAGATACATCTTTAAAATACATAAATAAATAAATAAATATCACATGTACAAAATAAACTGTGTCATTCTATACTGAGCATATGTGTCCACAGAAACTTTCTGCATAGTATCTGCTATTCATCCATTCAGTTCTAAGATTCAATTTGCACCCTAAGATCTGTCTCCCTGCACTTATCAGACATAGGCAAAAAGAATAAAAGTCCTCTAAGACTTGCATGAGCCTTTCATGAGATAAATCATCGTTTACAGGTAGAGGTTTGAGTTAAATGTCTTACTTGATAGAGCACTATCAAGTTCCCCCTGCCGTCCTCTCAACATCAACAATCCAGTGTCACATGTTTGTTCTTTTCAGTTTCCTTCATGTATGAGAAACTTTGTGACGTACCTTCTCAGTTTCACCTGACTATGGATTATTTGCACACGTTGAAAAGTAATGAGTGACAGTTTGGGGGTAAGTGCAGTATTCATGATAAAGCAGTAGAAGAAAATGTGGATATTTTATTCTGAAAGTTCAATGTTCTCTCTTCCTATAGCTTTTTTTCATTTTCTATCTCCATAACAAAGGCAAAACGTATTTGCAGCACCTCCTAGTAAAATGATAAAATATTCCTATTTCTTAGCCTTTAGAGATTACCTCCCAATAGCTCTATGATAAATAATCCAACTTAACTTTCATTTTACACTTATGACCACATGCTGAATTGTAAGGGAACTAATTCTAACAAGTTTACACAGAAACTAGAAGTCATCTGCATTTCTAAGACATTAAGAAACTCAATTTAGTCAAGCTACATTTCTACATGCATAGATAAGGACATGATAGCAAATAAATAAATAAAAACCCCTTCCAAAGTTGCAACAAAGGGTAATTGTATTGGCATTTGATTTAAAAAAAAAAAAAAAAGACTTCAACATCCACCTTTGGATATAATTTGAATCAGCTTTATCATAGCTTTTAAAATTAGAATAGAAAGTTAAGGGAGAAAAAGCCCTGCTTTCAAATTCACAGTCCATTATTCAAAGTTATAGAGTTCATCTATTTTTTCTTTTTTCTTTATAAAATAAAGTCGTTTTGACACATGTATCCCCTTGTTATAACACCCTTGTTCCCCTTGACCTCTCCCTGTCTGCCTTCAGCCTCCCTTCTCCCCATCCCCCCATCCCCTCCCCAGGAAAGGTAGGAAGTCCCAAGGTGAATCAGCTCAGTATTTACTCCAGGCAAGTCTGATTTCCTCATCCTAATATCAAGATTGGGTTAGGGGTTCCTCTGAAGAGAATGGGCTCCTAGGTACCAGCCCATGCACAGAAACAGTCTGTTTCCACCCCTAGAGGCTCCACATACTGCCCATGTCAACAGTTGCCTACCCCTGGGGGAGCCTAACTCCTTTTCCTCATGATTCCTCAGTGGTTGTGCTTGGTCAGTGAGCTCCCCAGAGCTCCAGCCAGCCATCACTGTGGAAACTTTCCTCATAATCTCTATCCCCTTGCTCATGTAGACTCTCCTTCGCCGCTATCAGATGGACCAGGAACTCATCCCAGTGCTCAATTATGTATTCCCTGCCTCTACCTCTATTCATTGTTGGATGTAAGTTCTTTGATGGCACTTAGGGTGGCTATTCATTGATTGTAGGGGAATTCCTTAGCTAGGGAGATCTTCTCTATTTTCTCTTCTTAGGGGACTCCCTAGATGTCTCTCAAGTTTCTTCTGGTCCCAAGCTGTTCAGGGGTTATGGTTTGCAGTTTAGGTATTCCTTGCTTTTTGTCTAAAGTCCACTAATGAGTGAGTACATTCCCTGCTTATCTTTCTGGGTTTGTGATACCTTGCTCAGAAGGATATTCTCCAAATCCATCCATCTACATGCAAATTTTAGAATGTTATTTTTTTCTGCTCAGTTTGTTAATCCTTTCTTCAGTTGAGGGGCATCTAGGTTGTTTCTAGGTTCTTGCTATTATGAAAAATGCTGCTATGAACATAGTTGAGCTAATGCATTTGGGGTGCGAATGTGCATCTTTTGAGTATAAGCCCAATAAATGGTATTGCTGGATCCTTGGGGAGATTGATTCCCAGTATTCTGAGAAACCTTCATACTGCATTCCAGAGTGGCTGAACAAGCTTACACTCCCACTAACAATGAAGGAGTGTTCCCCTTGCTATATATTCTCTCTAGCATAGGCTGTCACCTGTGTTTTTAATCTTAGCCATTCTGACTGGTGTAAAGTGGTATCTGGAAGTTCTTCTGATTTGCATTTCTCTGATGGCTAAAGATGTTGAGCAATTTTTCAAGTGCCTTTCAGCTATTTTTAATTCTTCTGCTGAGAATTCCCCTTTTTAGCTCTGGACACCATTTTTTAATCGGATTATTTAGGGTTTGAGGTTCCAGTTTCTTGAGTTCAGTTCATCTTTATCTTTGTGTGTTTGTGCCGCCTAGTGTTAACCTCAAACTTTCACCATTCACCTTAGTAAAGTTTTTCCTTACGCCTTTCTCAAAAAAAAAAAAAAAAACTAAAATTATCACCATGTTGCCACTATTCTTCAAAATTTTTGTGAGCCAGTAAGAGAGCATTCACTACATGTCTTATATGTGTTTGTAGAAAATTTTCATCTTTGTTGGAAACTAGTGTGAGGAACTGCTTCATTTCTATTGACCCAAACTAATTACCAGTTATTACCAATTCAACATCTCTAAAGTTTCTATGTCTTAACTATTAAATATTTCTGAGTCTAAAGAGCTTTGCATTTCACAGAAATATTTACCTAATCACAAATGCATGTGAATATAATGGAAACATAACTATATAATACCCAAAACTGAAATAAAAACAAAGTACTTGTTCCCACACTGGAAATGGCAGTTTATGATCTTTCCAGGTGAAAAATAACTTAATTTCATTATTGTGCTGAAAGAAAATAGTTGCCAGCCTAGAATTCTACAACTAGTAAAGGTGTTCCTTTAACATATGCGATAATAAAGGTTTGTTATATTAAGGTTTGTTACTTAAAGAGTCTATATACTGATGTGCATGCAGGAAGTAAGTCAGTAAAGATCATCTTCTATGTGGGAAAGGTTTTATACCTTTTTTAATACTTTTTTTATGCCTTCCTAATTTTGCAACATTCTCTACTTCTGAGAGAATATAAAGAATAAATAATATTCCACAAAAAATGTTAAACCCAAAGAAAAGTAAGAGAACATGGAGAGTAAGGCTTAATTGACCATTTTTTTCACTTTGTCTTTACAATAATATGTGCTGTCGGGTTTTTTTATTCTGAATGCCGTGTTTAAATACACAAATATGCAGCTTACCAGGAGTCAAATAGTCTTAAACTAGCCAGGAATGTGATGCATGCCAATACAGCACTAATGAATCCTTAACAGAAATATCTCAATTTAGAGCCAAACTGTGCTGTATAGTAAGACCTTATATCAAAAAATTATAAGCTTATAAAACTATTAACTTTATTGTGTGTAATTATGTCCAGATTGTTACAGTCCTAATCTAAAGCCAAGAGTTTGTTTTTTAAGGGGCAATTGATTGAGATATGTTTATTTGTTAAAACAAAGAAATTCTTAAGCATTTTAAGCCAGAATAAGTTTCCTAGAATTTCCATAACAAATATCATGAACCAGGAATCTGTAATTATAGGATTTATGCTTTTCACTTCCTAAAAACAAAGCAGCCCAAGATAAATACGTAAGAAGGTCTGGCATATCCCGTTTTCGACTCTAATTTTGTTAATTTGGATTTTCTTCCTTTGCCTTTTACTTCATTTTGAAAAATAGTTTACCAGTCTTACTGACTTTTCTTTAAGAGTCAACTCTTTGTTTTATGCTTCTTTATATTGTTTTTTGTTTGTTTGTTTGTTTTTATTGATGAAAGTCCTGAATTTGATTATTTTTTTTAATATTTAAAAGAAAGTCTTTATATTCATGTATCCCCTTGCTCCTGCTCCCTTCCCCCTCCCAACCCCTCCTGGTCAGCCTTAAGCTTCTCTTCTCCCCATCCCCCAACCCCCTCCCCCAAAAGAGCAAGAAGTCCCAAGGTGGATCAATTCAGCATCCACTCCAGGCAAGTCTGATGTCCTCATCCTAAAATCAAGACTGGGTTAGATGTTCCTCTGGAAAGAATGGGCTCCGAAGTGCCAGTCCGTGCACAGAAACACAGTCTGATTCCTCCCCTTGAGGCTCCACATACTTCGCATGTCAGTAGATATGGCCTATCTTTGGAGGGCCTAGTTCCTTTTCCCTAGTGGTTGTTCTTGATTCAGTGAGCTTCACAGAGCTCCAGCCAGTCATCAGTATACTTGACTTCCTCTATAATCAAATGAATAGTCACCCTAAGTGCCATCACAGAACTTGCATCTAACAATGAATAGAGGTAGAGACAAGGATACATGGCTGAGCACTGAGCTAAATTCCTAATCCAGCTGAGAGCAGGGAAGGGAAATCTATATGAGTAAGAGGATAGGGATTATGAGGAATTTGATTAATTTTGCTATCTACTCCTTTACTTTGTTCCTCAAGTCTGAGTATATTGTGGTTTCATTTTTATTCAATTCTAGAAAGTTTGACTACTTTCTCAATTTCTGTCTTGACCTATTTTTATTCAGTAGTGGGTTGTTCAGTTTCTGTGGAGTTGTAATATTTTTCTTTGTGTTGTTGTTGACCTCAGCTTTAATATGTGGTAGTCAATCTGATAGGAAATATTATTTCAATTTTCTTGTATCTGTTGAGATGTGCTTGTGTCTGAATGTGTAATCAGTTTTGAAGAAAGTTTCATGAGCTGCTGAGAAGAAGTTCATATTCCTTTGTGTTTTGGTGCAAATACTCTGTAAATATCTGTTAGATCCACTTGGCTTGTGACATGTATTTCTCTAGTAATTTTTTTTTTTGTCTGGAGGACCTGTCTATTGGCTACAGTGGGGTATTGAAGTCACCACTATTACTGTGTCAGTATGTGAATTATGCTATAGTAGTAGTATTTCTTTTAACAAACTTGGGCGCCTTTATCTTTGATGCATAAATGTTAAGAACTGGAGTATCTTGTTGGTGTTTTTGTTTTCTTTTGCTTAGCATATAGTGTCCTTACCTATCTCTTTTGATTAGTTTTGGTTTTGAAGTCTATTTGTCAATATTAAAATGACTACACAGGCTTGATTCTTAAGTCTATTTTCTTGGAATTTTTTTCCACTAAGGTAATGTCTAAGGTTTTCAAGACAAGTTAGTTAACCTCTTGAAACCACTATTTACTAATATGTGCAACAAAAATATTACCACTGATTTATTAGGATTGTTTTGATAACCAAATTGCATAAGGTTTATAAAGTACCTACCTAAAAAATACTAAGTAAATTTCATGCTCGTTTGATGGTGGTGCTGGTGGTGGTAGTGATAACTGTAGAAGAATATATGATTTCTACAGTAAAATAATAAAGCAAACATTCAGTTAAATGTAAATAAAGCATTAAAAAATAAGAATGTACAGAGATCAGAAAATTCTCCATATAAATACATGAGTCTTCTAAAACTAAACATTACCCTAGTAGAAGTTTAAAGAGGCCTTTGCAGATTATTTAAAAGGAGTATGAATATTAAAAGACTTAAAATGAATCAAACTTTTTAAAAACTATAAAATCTGAGGACTACTGTTATTGCCTTAAGCCATTACAGTACTTCAATGGTCAAGAAAATTCATTGCTGGTGAAAAACTCCATATAGACCAACAACATAGATTACCACATAATATTAAAACTGTTCAGTCAAAACTTCTGACAAATAGATCAAAAAATTATGAAAAATTTTTATTTTTAGTAAATGTTATCATAATAACTAGATATCCAAGTTGAAGTAAATACACCTCAACCATATTATACACATGTGTGATACATAAGAAATTTATTAGAAGCATCTCATCAGTCAAATAAAAGAGCTAAAATTTTAAAATATTTAAAAATACATGTATAAGAAAAACTATAATTTTGACAAGGCCAAAATTTTCTTAATAAACATCCAGATTCACTCTTGATAATTGGCAAGGCAATTGATAGATTATACATCATGAATTTAAAGGCATATATTAATTCAAAAGCATCATTAACAAAATTACAACTAAAGTCATGAACCGGAAGTGTGCATTGCAATCCATGCATCAAATAAGACAATGGTCCAGAATATGTAATTAACTTCCACAAGTTCAACTCAAAGTTCAATAAACACAATTAAATTTTTAAAAATGTTAGAATCAACAGGAACTCATAGAGGGAGATGAAGAAATAGTACAGCCTTATAAATACTCAGAATACTTTTAATCAAATCATAAGCAAATTAAAATTATAGTAAGACTTTGCTATAAACACATTATGCACATTGATACATGCATGTTTGCAAAAACATACATACATGTGTAGACACACAAAGAGATATCCAGTTACTTTACATAAAAAAACCTAAGGAATCAAAAGCATCTTTCAACTTTTGAAAGAGGACTTTGGCACTAAATTCCAGGAAAATTTTGATCTTTGATCACAGACCTACTTGGCTCATTATATTTTTCACATTCTTTACCTCTCTATCACTCACATAAATCATATATTATGGTATCAATAATTGAAACTCAATGCATATTAAGTTTTATGATACAGCGGTGATTTTGTTCCTTTGGATATCACATTACTTCTCGATAATTGTAAAATTGCTTTCTCCAGCTTTCCCTGTTGTGCTGTATTTATAGGTGTAAGAACTGTGTCTGGAAGGTGTTCTAAGCAGACTTCCCATTTTGAAGCTGAAAGGTAGAGAAATAATTCTATTTGTCTTGCTAGATTAACAAACAATTATTTAATCAATGGGAGTTTATACTTGTACCCTATGTAAAAGGCCTGACTCTGTGGATGAACTCTCAGTCAATGATTATAACTTTAGCCAACCATACTCTCTAGTTTTTTTAGTAACCATTGACATTTACCTTATATAATAAAATTGATTGGGTAATAATATGATATTATTTTTCATCATTCTTTTATGAGTTGTTTCTTTTACTTTAGAAAATAACTGAGATATTTTTGTACTCAGCTTTTAGTGTTTATCTCTACCTCTTTACTTTAGCCAGGTACTGTGGATTAAATAAAATGCTCTTCTCAGTGAAGTGTGAGTTCTCAGTAGTTAATTTGTACATTATTTATTTCTTTTTTTTTTTTTTT
>PVIH01027591.1:0-16690 GCA_004025045.1 Sigmodon hispidus | reverse complement strand
TATCTGTGCCTTTGAGCTGGTATTCTTCTCCTTCTTCTATTCCTATTATTCTCAAATTAGGTCTTTTCATGGTGTCCCAGATTTCCTGAACATTTTGAGTTATGGTTTTTTTAGTTTTACTATTTTCTTTGACTGATATATCTATTTGAGCTACTGAGTCTTCCACTTCAGAGATTCTATCTTCCATCTCTTGAACTCTTTTTGTTATGCTTGTATCTGTGGTTCCAGCTTTTTCCTTCAGATTTTCTATTTCCATCTTTGCCTCATTTTGTGCCTTTTTTATTGCTTCTATTTCAGCTTTTAGTTCCTGGCATGTTTCTTTCATAGATTTGTTCATCTCTTCCAATTTTTTGTTTGTATTTTCTTCTATTTCTTTAAGGTTATTTTTCATATCTTCTTTGAGAGCTTCGATGATCATCAAAAAGGATTTTTTGTTGTTGCTTCCTTCTGTTTTCTCTTCATTGCTCAGTTCAGGTCTTGTATTTGTAAGATCGCCAGTTTCTTGGGGAGTTACCTTGTTGTTCTTTGTATTATTATGTAAGTTTTTGCACTGGCGTGTGCCCATGGCTTCAGTGGTTCACGATTAAGTGCTTCCTGGTCAGTTGTGGCACTCGGGCTTGTGTGCCTCCTGTCACCTCTTTGGGCAGGGTCTGCGTCTTCCCTTCAGGGACCCCTGTCATTATCTTTTAGCTCATTTGGAAGTGGAAGTGTAGCCATGCAAATTCCCTCAGCAGCAGCTGTGGGTATGGTGACAGGCAGACTTTATCTGCCCCTGGTACAGAGTGCGCTGGGACTCTGTAGACAGCACCTGGTCCTGGAAGCGGAACCGGAACCGATGGGCCGAATTCTACATTTTAATAGCACTTACATTAGCTCCAATAGCTGAACCTGCTATGTTCCTGCACTCAAAAAGCACTTTCTATTTTTCCTATTGTACATAATATGGCTAGCTTGTACAACCTATTACACAATGTGGAATAAAATTTATTGCCACAAGCTTTTCTGTGTTCCTCAATCACTTTGTAACAAACTTACAAACAGAGGCTTATATTAATTACAATAATGTCTAGTCTATGATTCAGGCTTCTTACTAGTTAGATCTCGCATCCTAAATCAATACATTTCTGTTAATTTATATATTGCCATATGGCCAGTTGCTTATCAGTACTTTCACATCTTGCTCCTTGAGTGGTTGGATCATGCTTCCCTGACTCTGCTTTTCTGTATTTCTGTTTGGATTTCCCACCTGGCTGTAAGCTGTCTTACCATAGGCCAGAGTATCTTCTTTATTAACCAAGGGTAACAACACATATTCATAGCTTACATAAAGGCATCCCATATCAAGAATGGCTTTTTTCTCCCCCAGGAAGAAGGGTTCTCAATACATTAGTAATAGAGAGATTTTAGGGAAAAAAAATGTTTGTTCTGTGGCTTCATGCTGAGGTCAGGTAAACTGAAAGAACTTTCAGTTTGGTTGTTCTAGAGACTTCAGACAACCATGAGAAAAAAAAGCAGGAATCAGATCACAAACAAGATGATACATTTTTCTCCTATCACAAGGCTTGATGATGACCCCATTTCTTTGAAGTCTTTTTGGAAAATTCATTTTAATCTCTTGAAAATTTAACAACAAAAATTACAGTCTTTATACTTAGAAATAGAGAAAGGAAGAAATCTTTCATGAGTATTATTATTAACTAGCACATCTTACTCATTGGACAACTGAAAAAACAGAACAATATTAGTCAAGGTTCCTGCTTCAACAGACGTGGTAGAATAAATCTCTCAATGTGTCTAGAAAGTGAACTTATTAGACAGTTTCTTAGGCTGTGGTCCAGCTAGTCCAACATTGGCTGTCTACCAATACAAAGTTGAAGGATTCAGTAGTTCTTTAATTCATGAGGCTAAATAGCTCAGCTGATCTTTAGTATATAACAGATTTCCCAAGAACTGAACTCTAATGAAAGAAAAAAACTTTTACAGCAACATTCAAGGCAATCGGTTAAACAGTAAGTTACTTCAATATCCTTTATATGTGTAAAATGTCAGCAGAAGGTCTGATTCAGATTAAAAATGAATCTGGATCTTATTATCTCAAAAGATTCAGATTAATAAAGGATTTTTTTCATTTCATAACATTAAATTCCTTCAAGTAAAATTTCTTGAAGACATACTCAATTTTTGTGCAGTAGTTAGTTAATTCCAGGGTAGTTAGTTTGACTATCAATAATAGTCATCAAAACAACCAAGAAAGAAAAAAATCTAAAAAAAAATTTCTTGCTTTCAGGAGTCAAAAAGAGCATGGCGTTATTTTCTTTTCTTTCATATTAATTTTGTACAGAATTTATTTTACAGAAAATAGCCAATCACATGGTCTGTTAAGCTTGTATCAGAGTAATTTTGACAGTCCAGAAGTCTGCTGGTCACTACAAAAAAATCTGGGGGTAAAAAAAATTACATAAACATATGCACATGTGTGCTAACACACACATTTTAAATGCATGGTTCAGGTAAGAAACCAAAGATATTACCTTGTAATAGATACAGAATACAAAGGCCTAGACCCAGGTATTTTGTATTTGCATGAGATTGAGGGGTGGAGTTCTGATTATACTGTGGAGCCTAATTTCTTTTTTTAAAATTATGAATAAAGTCATATTTTTTAATACACAGGTGTTATTTTCAAACCAATGGTTTTTTTTCCTGAACAAAGCAATTATGGCTATTTTGCTTAGAGTCCAGGCATGGTTATGTAAAGTTCTCCATATTCCCAATCATGCTCAGTTATCAAATTCACTACTGAACATAATCAGAAGATAAAAACAGAGACATTTAGGGACATTATCAATTCAAAGGCATGCAGGAACACATATAAATTATAAAAAAAATGATAGAAAGAAATGTCTCTGGCATGTTCATCTTGTACCACACATGGAAATCAAGGAAATGGCACTGTAAAATTAGACTGCTTGGGAGCCTATGATATTGGTCAATAATGATGTTTCATCTAAAAGAGGAATTATCAGTGGTACAATTTTCACAAAAAGAAAGGACAGAAAACATAAATTCAGATATAAAGAAAAAGGCCACACCTCATATAGAATAAGGCACAGTGAAGAATTCTTCTGACCCATGCTTTAACTTTATTAAATCAGAATCCCCCAAGCCTTCTTAGGAACTGAGCGATGATCTTGTTGCCAAGGAAAAGAGACAGAGAGAGAAAGACAGACAGACATAAAGAGACACAGAAAAGAGAGAGGCACACACAAGGAGAATCCACAAGAACCCATTGAAATGGAACTTACAAAGTCACCAAAACTATAACATGGTTTTGTAGAAGTTCCTAAGTGTGGTTCTCCCTAACAAAACCACATATTCTCAAAGTTCTTTTTTTCTACTAAAATCAGTGTTAAATCCATGAGGAAAAAAGTCTCTTTTACCCTGGTATGGTCATAGGAGGCAGGTAGTCATGTACAGCAGAATCAGGTAAATCTCTCCAAGTTCTAGGCCTAGCCTATCTACTACATAGGGAGTTCCAAGCCAGATGTGAATAGAAATTAAGATTACTCAAAACAGATTCACTCCAAAGTTCTCTACCTAATAAAATTTAGGGTGTAAACATGGTTTAACAAATAAAGTACTCTCTTTGCCACTATCCATTTACTTCAGATAGTTCCAACAGTCAAGCCCATAAGCCAATGATTGTAAGGCAAGATAAAAAGCAAACAAGCAGAGTTACAGGAGTTTGTGACCAATTTTGTCTAGTACTGAGTTCAAGCACAGCCAGAGACACATAGCCAAATCCTGTGTCAAAATAAAATTCCAACTCTGGTTGAACTAAGCAATATTGGAACCTTGGGACCGCCTGCCCATAGGGGGGATGGGGAGAAGAAAGAATGACCTGATGTGGTGGGAGGGGGAAGGGACCTTGATTAAGGATATACAGGGATAGAAAATGTGACTTCTTTATTCATAATAATAATAAAAACAAAATAAAATTCCAACTCTAATTTGTATTGACTCATCCTGAAATCTTTTTCTAAAATTCACTGAAGAGTCCCAGTTTAGCCTCAACAGAGGCCTCAAGGTTTATTTAGTACAATATCTCTTTAAAGACATTTCTGGTGTCAGCCATTGGTCCCTCTCAAAATATTTTCAGAAATAAATATAGTCAAGAATGGTAGAAAATCCAGGCCAGTCTCCTTGAATTCAAGCCAGTTCGATCCACATAGTAAATGTGTCTCAATAACACACACACACATGACATGGTAAATCTATAATAATATTTTTCTAAAATGTTAGAAAATTTTCAAGTATTATACTGAAATATTAAAATACTACTTTATTTTACTGGAATCAAAAAGTAAAGGGTGGTTGTTAATACACAATTATAGTATGATTATTTATGCTATCAACACATTGAGATCAATATTATTGTATGTTACACGAGTGGATTATTAAGTCTTCTCTTAATAAACATGAGGAACAAATACATAAGCCTATGTGTTATACAATATTATCAAAAAGAATATTATCAGTGTTTTTTTTTATATTTACTCCCTAAAGGATAAGGAATCATGCACTGTCTTAGTAAGGGTTTCTATTGCTATAAAAAGACATCATAACAATGGCAGCTTCAATAAGTGAAAAGCTTTTAATTGAGGTGGCTTACATTTTTAGAGTTTTAGTCTATTATCATTATAGTGCATTATGGTGGCATGCAGGCAGATATGTTTCCAAAGACGGAACTGTTTATCTTGACACACTGGCAACAGAATTGGTTTGGGATACTGGACATGAGCATATATGAGACCTCAAATCCCTCCCCCACAGTGCCACCTATCTTCCAACAAGGCCATAACTACAGCATCACAGCCACACTACCTAATACTGCCACTTTCTATAAGTATATGGTGGCCAATTACATTCAGACTGCCACACATACTATCTTTCTTCACAAATATATATATATATATATATATATATATATATATGTCCTCCTGTGTGATAAAACAATGAACCCATACTATTGAAAAAGACTAAAAGTATACATTTATTTATACACCATAATTTATTGAATCATAAATTTTTTTATGTGACTCACCTAAGGCCCTATGATAGGGTACGTGAAATATTCAGTTTACATTCAACTCAATGTAAGAATAATGACAAGATTGCTCCTTGTATTCTAATTGGGCAAAAAAAGCTAGTAAGGTAATTCTTTCATACCAATTATGATTTGAAAAAGCTTGTTTTTAATAACTTTTTAAATAACCCATACCATAATTAGTTCCAAAACATCCTGATGTATTATTTGCTATTTGTAGTAAAACATATACATGAATCAGAAGCATAATTGTAACAAGCATAGTAAAAATATTTTGTATACATGTAAAAACAGCTTAGTCAGTAAAATCGCTATACAAAAGGCTTTACCTGATAAGCAGCACCAAATGTTATCACACACTCAGGACAAGTTGATACAGTCCTAGAACCCAATGACACCCACTGAACAGTTTATAAGCAGAAATCAAGAGCAATAATCTGCTCTGGACATCTGGGGAGACACCTCTTTGATCTTTCCAGTATCTGAAAAGATTCCCCCAGGAATCTGACCCTCAAAATAGATTTAGCTTCCAGACTAAAACTGACCTTCAGCTAACATACTTAGCACAGGTGACCAGCCTTTGGGAAAGAGGGCTAGGACCAGAGTTAGGAACTGAGAGTGCAAAGCTTCTGTCATGAGCATCAGATATAACTTTTGTTACACTCTCTACACATATCTACCTTCTTGCTTGTGACATTACTCTTCTTCCCCACTTCCTCTCCAGCATTTGTTGTCAGTGGTTTGGAAGGTCCATGCCATCCTGACTACAATTAACACAAGTCTTACCAATGGACCAAACCTACAGTCTATAGATATGTCAACAATTTATGCTATCAATAAGCTCTATAATTCTAAAATTATTCAATAAGCTACTTAAAAAACATGATTATTAAATGCTACCACATGACAGTTATGACTTTGTTTATCTTATAACATTTTCATTTTCATCAAGGAGCTCACCTCTGTGAATTATCCATGAACTCCCTAGAAGATTCTGAGACTTTAGAAATTTTTTTTTGAAGTCTCAGAAGGAAAGGGGGGACACTGTGAAAATCTCTGTAAAGCAGATGGGCACTGGAAATTATTTGGAAGTAATTTAGGCTCAAAAAAGTACCTAGGTCAGCACCCAATGGACCAAGAGGTGAGTGGCACTTCACCAATCCCAGGCAGAGAGCCTGATCTCCAAGAAAACCCCTGCAGGACAGAAGTCCAGTAAAATGCTCAACACCCCCAACATCCTTCCCCAAACCCCAATCCACTCTATCATGTGGAAATCTCAGCAGCAACCTGAAACTCATATTCCCCCAGCAAATATTGGATCAAAAGTGGTCCCCTGAAACTCACAGTTCCCCAATACCTATTGGATCGAGAGTAGTTACCAGAGACCAGCAGTTACTCAGCACCAACTGAATCAAGGCAGACTACCTGAGACCCAAAATTTGTTTGCACCTACTGGATTAAGAAGGGTACCTTAGACCCACAGCTCTCTAGCACTTATTGGATCAAGAACCCCTAAAGGATCAAAAGCTCCCTCAAAATCAAAAACTCATATTGGACCAAGACTGAATTAGACACAGAATCAGCAAGCTTTTATTTCACCAAGTGAAGCTCACTATGACACAGAATACACTACCACCAAGAGGACCAAGACATAGCCAGAACATACTGCATCAAATCAGGTCCCTGAGATATAGAAAAATCCTGCAGTGAACTGAGCAATGAGCAGACACCAGTGCAAGAACATATATAACAACATAAAGAACAATACAGCACCACCAAAATCTGATGGTTCTTAAAGAAGAAAGGATGATCATGGCAATGCAAAGAGAGCAGAAAGAAACAACCTTAAAATCAACTTAATAAAGATAAGGGAAGTCTTAAAAAGGAAATTAAAACTACCTTAAAGAAAAAAAGTAAAGACAAACAAAAAATTGGAAGAAATCAACAAATCCTTGAAAGAAAATAAAGAAATTGATCACACATAAACATCTTCAGACAGTGCAGACCCAGGATCCAGAGAAAAGTAAGGCCACCTAGAGCCCTTCTCTCCGAAGCCAGGGACACAGCTCTAGTTCTGCCTCCACACACTGCCTTACCCTGAAACAAACTAAGCTAGGAGAACCCCTCCAGAAATCAAACTCTAATAGTGGGAGACTTCAATATCCTACTTTCACCCTTGGATAGGTCAACCACACAGAGACTCAACAGAAAAATGAGGGGTCTAACAGATGTAATAACTCAAATGGACTTAATAGATATTCACAGAAGCTGCCACCCAAACACAAAAGAATATGCGTATTTATCAGGAACTCATGGAACTTTCTCTAAAAGTGAATACATACTTCATCATAAAGCAAATAGCATTAGATACTAAAAAATGGAAATAATCCCTTGTATCATATCAGACCACTAACATCTAACGTGAGAATTCAACAACAACAAAAATCACAGAAAGCCTACAAACTCATGGAAACTGAACATCTCTACATCGAACCACCTCTGAGTTAAGAAAGAAGTTAAGAAAGAAATCAAAGACTTTCTAGAATTTAACGAAAATGAATCCACAACATACCCAAACTTATGGGACACAATGAAATCAGGGTTAAGATGAAAATTCATAGCACTAGACGCCTATATAAAAAACCTAGAGAAATCCCACACAAGAGAAATAACAGGTTAGCTGAAAACCTTACAGCAGAAATCAATAAAATTGAAACAAAAGGAACAATACAAAGAATCAATGAATCAAAGATTTGGTTCTATGAGAAAGTAAACAAGATAGATAAACTCTTATCCAAACTAACCAAAAAGCAGAGAGTATCCAAATTGAAAAAATCAGAAATGAAAAAGGGGAACATAACAACAGACACCCATGAAATCCAGAGAATTATCAGGACATACTTTGAAAATCTATATTCCACAAATTTGAAAACCTAGAAGAAATGGACAACTTTCTGGACAAGTACCAACAATCAAAATTAAATCAAGATCAGATTAAAGAACTAAACAGGCCTATAACCCCACAGGAAAGTGAAGCTGTTATTAAAAGTCTCTTAAATTAAAAAAGCTCAGGATCTGATGGTTGCACTGCAGAATTCTATCAGACATTCAAAGAAGAACCAATACCAATACTCAACAAAATGTTCTACACAATAGAAACTGAAAGAACCCTACCAAACTCTTTTTATGAGGCTACAATCACCCTGATACCCAAGCCACTCAAAGATCAAGCAAAGAAAGAGAATGACAGACCAATCTCCCTCATGAACATTGATGCAAAAATTTTCAGCAAAATTCTAACAAACAGAATACAAAAACGTATAGAAACAGTTATCCACCACAATCAAGTAGGTACCATCCCAGAAATGCAAAGATGGTTCAACATACAAAAAAACTGTAAATGTCAACCATCATATAAACAAATTGAAGGGAAAAAACCCATCTGACTATCTCCATAGATGCAGCAAAAGCCTTTGCAAAATTCAACACTCCTTTATGATAAAAGTCCTGGAGAGATCAGGAATACAGGAAAAATATTTAAATATAATAAAGGCAATTTATAAAAAGCCAATGGCCAACATCAAACTAAACAGAGAAAAACTCAAAACAATCCCACTAGAATCAGGGACAATACAATGCTGTCCCCTTATCTATTCAATATAGTTCTCGAAGTTTTAGCTAAAGCAATAAGAGAACTAAAGGAGATTAAGGGGATATAAATTAAAAAAAAGTGAAACTATCTGTATTTGCAGATGATATGATTGTATACATAAGTGACATACAAAATTCTACTAGAGAACCCCTACAGCTGATAAACATCTTCAGTAATGTAGCAAGATACAAGATTAACTCAAAGAAATCAGTAGCTCTCCTATACACTAAGGATAAAAGAACTGAAAGAGAAATAAGGGAAACATTACCCTTCATAATAGCTGCAAATAAAATATCTTGGTGTAACTATAACCAAAGAAGTAGCAGATCTGTTTGAAAAAACTTTAAACCACTGAAGAAAAAAATTGAAGATAATATCAGAAAATGGAAAATCTCACATGCTCCTGGATAGGTAGAATCAACATAGTAAAAATGGCAATCTTAGCAAAAACAACCTACAGATTCAATGCAATCCCCATCAAAATCACAACACAATATTTACAGATCTTGAAGGAACAATATTCAATTTAATTTGAAACAACAGGAAAGCCAGGATTGCCTAAACAGTTTTGATCAACAAAAGAAACTCAGGAGGAATCACTATCTCTGACTTCAAGGTATACTATATAGCTACAGTAAGAAAAATAACCTGGAACTGTCCTAAAACAGACTTGTGGATAAATGGAATAGAATCAAAGACCCCAACGTTACCCCACACACCTATGAACACCTGATTTTTGACAAAGAGGCCAAAGATATTCAATGGAAAAAGGATAGTATCTTCAACAAAGGGTGTTGGCATAACTGGATGGTAGTGTGTAGAAAAATGTAAATAGATCTAAACCTATCACCCTGCACAAGACTCAAATCCAAGCTCATCAAAGACCTCAACATAAAACCAGCTACACTGAACTTAATAGAAAAGAAAATGGGAAATACTCTCCAATAAATTGGCACAGGTGACCACTTCCTAAATATAACTCCAGTAGCATAGACACTAAGATCAACAATCAATATGTAGGACCTCCTGAAACTGAGAAGCTTCTGTAAGGCCAAGGACAGTCAATAAGGCAAAACAACAACCTACAGAATGGGAAAAGATTTTCACCAACCCTGCAAGTGACAGAGGACTGATCTCTAAAACATATAGAGAACTCAAGAAACTAGAGCCCCAAACACTTAATAACCCAATTAAAAATGGGGTTCAGAAGTAAAGAGGGAATTCTCAGCAGAAAAATTACAAATGGCTGAAAGGCACTTGAAAAATTGTTCATCATCTTTAGCCACCAGAGAAATGCAAATCAAAACAACTTTGAGATACCACCTAACACCTGTTAGATTGGCTAAGACAAAACACACAGATGACAGAATATGCTTGAGAGGTTGTGGAGAAAGGGGAACACTCCTCCATTGTTGGTGGGAGTGTAAGCTGGTTCGGCCACTCTGGAATGCACAATGGCAGTTTCGCAGAGAACTGGGAATCAATCTCCCCAAGGATCTAGCAATACCACTTTTAGGCATATACCTTGCACTCCAAAAGCATTAGCTCAACTATGTTCACAACAGTATTATTCATAATAGCAAAAACTTGAAAACAACCTAAATGTTCCTCAATTGAGGAATAGATTAACAAACTGTGGTACACCTACACAATGAAGTACTACTCAGTAGTAAAAAAAAAAAAATGATATTTTAAAATTTGCAGGCAAATAGATGGATTTGGAGAATATCCTCCTGAGCAGAGTATTACAAACTTAAAAAGGTAAGGAGGGGATGTACTCACTCATTACTGGACTTTAAATAAAAAGCAACGAACACCCAAGCTGCAAACCGCAACCACTGAACAGCTTGGGATCTGAAGGAACTTAAGAGAGACATCCAGTGAGTTTCCCTAGGAAGAGAAAATAGAGAAGATCTCCTTAGCGTTTTGGGAGCATAAGGGGCTGCAACCAGGAAGACGTGGGAACAAATCACGAGAGAATGAGATGACTGAGTGAGAGGAACAACAAGGACAGAGAGAAATAGAGATGAAGATCTTAATAGAGGAAGCCAATGTAGAGTTGGAAAAAGAGCAAGTGCTAGGGTAACCTCCAAGAACTCACAGGATGTTTCTGCCTATGTCTCAAAAAAATAGTAAATGTGTGGCCTAAACAGGACTCGCCCTATAATCAAATGAATAGCTACCCTAAGTGCCATCACAGAACTTACATCCAACAATGAACAGAGCTAGAGGCAGGGATACATGGCTGAACACTGGTCTAAATCTCTGGTCCAGGTGACAGTGGGGGAGGAGACACTGTATGAGCAAGGGGATAGGGGCTATGAGGAAAATTATCACAGTGATGACTGACTGGACATCTGGGGAGCTCACTGAATCAAGAACAGCCACTGGGGAACCATCAGAAAAGGAACTACACCCTTTAAGGATAGCCAACTGTCCACTGACATGGGCAATATGTGGAGCCTCAAGGGGAGGGTTCAGACTGTATTTCTGTGCATGGACAGGTACCTTGGAGCCCATTGCCTCCAGAGAAACACTAACCAAGATATGATAGAGAATATAGAGTTGCCAGTAGAAAAAAAAAACAAAACACTAAAGCAAAATGTCAAACATCAAATATCAAAAACAAAACATCCGGGGCTGGAGAGATGGCTCAGCAGTTAAGAGCACCGTCTGCTCTTCCAGAGGACCCGGGTTCGATTCCCAGCACCTACATGGCAACTAACAACTGTCTGTAGTTCCAGTTCCAGGCAAACACCAAGGCAAATAAATAACTAAATAAATAAAGTTTAAAAAAAATCCAAGAAATCTGGGACATGATGAAAGCTCCAAACCGAAGAATAATAGAAAAAAAGAATACCAAATCAAATGCACAGAAAATATTTCAACAAAATTAAAGAAGAACGCCAGAATCACATCAGAACTCTTTTAAATATACCATTATTCTTTCAGAACTTTATGTAATGTATTTTGATTCTATTCACCTCCGTTCCTTGCCTAACTCCACCCAGATCTTCCACATCCCCCCTACCCACCAATTTTTTGTCCTCCTTTATTTTTAATAAAACACAAAATTCAAAAAGAAGAAGAAGAAGAAAAAGAAGAAGAAGAAGAAGAAGAAGAAGAAGAAGAAGAAGAAGAAGAAGAAGAAGAAGAAGAAGAAGAAGAAACGTTTCCCAATTTAAAGGAAATACTGCAGTGGGGTTATGTCTGGTACATTGTAAATATTTGTCCCTCCTACTCATTTAATAAAATGCTGATTGGTCAAAAGGCAGATAGGAAGAGTGAGTGAGGCTCCCAGATTAAGAAAACTCTGAAAAGAGGAAGAGTCAGAAGAGAAATGCTAACAAACCCAGAGGAAAGAACAGGATGCTGCTCTAAGGAAAGGTATTAAGCCAGCAGATGCAGAGGAAAGGAGAACAGGGCTATAAACATAAAAAGGTGATAGTATAAACACAAACACCAGGATTACATAAGAAGTTTTGCTTGACTGAATTAGAGATAAGAGCACTCTTGGATTCCAGCTATACTTAATATTTTTCTCACATTATTTTTAACCAAGGGCTTCTACATAAGAAAAAAAACAAACAACAACAAAACTGATCTAAAAAAAAAACAAACAAACAAGCTATCTAGGCAGCTTTAGTGCTGTGACAAAACAAGGCACTGAATGTCCCTACAAAGAACACAGCCTGTTCTCAGTGACCTAGAACAACATACTTCAGGACTGCAGGAAAAAATTAATTTGTATTTGTCTTAACCTTCCTGGTACATTGTTATTGTTATAGAAAAGAAACAATAGCTTCACTTAAATACACGTAATCGTTCCATACTGCCATAGGACTGAAAATGTATACTGCCATAGGACTGAAAATGAATCCTGAATTTAAGTAATCTGAATTTAAAATTCTAACTTCCAACAAAAGAATAGGAAACGCCCATGTGATGATTATCTACTTATAAGCAAGAGCTACATTTGTTAGCAGATTTTATATGTGCTGCAGTATACAATCATTAATTTAAACATATATTAGTAAAGAAAATAACTGGAAGATTAGTGATAATCTACTGGGCACACAACTGTAGTCCCAGCTATTAGATGGTAGCAGGAATACATCAAGTATAAAACCAGCCTATTACACATATAAAATACACATGAAAGCCACAAACCAAAACCTATGCAGTTCTCCTTCTTTGCTAAATTTCTCAACAAAATTTTAGCAAACCGTATGCAACAATATATAAAAAACATCATCCAGCACGACCAAGTAGGCTTCATTCCAGAAATGCAGGGTTGGTTTAACATATGAAAAACTGTAAATGTTATCCATCATATAAACAAACTAAAGGAACAAAACCACATGATCATATGCTTAGATGCTGAAAAAGCCTTTGACAAAATCCAACACTCCTTTATGATAGAAGCACTGGAGAGATCAGGAATACAGGGAGAATACCTAAATATAATAAAGGCGATTTACAAGAAGCCGATAGCCAGTATCAAACTTAATGGAGAAAAACTCAAAGCAATCTCACTAAAATCAGGAACTAGACAAGAATGTCCTCTCTCCCCTTATCTATTCAATATAGTTCTCGAAGTTTTAGCTAAAGCAATAAACGCACAAAAGGAGATTAAGGGGATACAAATTGGAAAAGAAGAACTGAAACTATCTCTATTTGCAGATGATATGACTGTATACATAAGTGACCCACAAAATTCTTCCAAGGAACTGCTACAGCTGATAAAGACCTTCAGCAAGATAGCAGGATACAAGATTAACTCAAAGAAATCAGTAGCCCTTCTATACACTAAATATAGAAGAGCTGAAAAAGAAATAAGGGAAACATTACCCTTCATAATAGCTGAATTAAATACCTTGGAGTAACTATAACCAAAGAAATAACAGATCTATTTGACAAAAATTTTAAATCACTGAAGAAAGAAATTAAAGAGGATATCAGAAAATGAAAAGCTCTCCCATGTTCCTGGATAGGTAGGATTAACATAGTAAAAATGGCAATTCTACCAAAAGTAATCTACAGATTCAATGTACTGCCCATAAAATCCCAACACAATATTTTTTTGGACCTTGAAAGAACAATACTCAATTTCTTTTTTTGTTTGTTTGTTTTATTATTATTATTATCATTATTATTGTTGTTGTTATTAACAAAGAAGTCACACTTTCTAACCTTGTATATCCTTATTCAAGGTCCCTTCCCCCTACCACCACATCAGGTCATTCTTTCTTTTCCACAAATACCCATCCCCTCCCTGGGCAGGCAGCAGGCAGTCCCATGGTCCCACTGCCCCAATATTGCTTAGTTCAGTCTCCACTCTTGGCAGATCCACTTTCCTCCCCGCTCCCTCAATAGTGAGTCAGGTGTTCTTCTAGAGGGAGTGGGATCCCAGAAGTCAGTCCAGGGTATTTCTGATCCCAAGCTGTTCAGTGGTTGTGGTTTGCAGCTTGGGCATGCTTTGCTTTTTTCTTGTTTGTTTTCTTGTTTAGAGTCCACTAATGAGTGAGTACATCTCCTGCTTATCTTTCTGAGTCTGTGATAACTCGCTGAGGAGGATATTCACCAAATCAATTCATTTGCCTGCAAATTTTAGGATATCATTTTTTCTTACTGCTGAGTAGTACTCCATTGTGTAGATGTACCACAGTTTGTTAATCCATTCTTCAGTTGAGGGACATCTAGGTTGTTTCCAGCTTCTTGCTATTACAAATAACACTGCTATGAACATAGTTGAGTTAATGCCTTTGGAGTGTGACTGTGCATCTTTAGGGTATACACCCAGAAGTGGAATTGCTGGGTCCTTGGGGAGATTGATTCTCAATTTTTTGAGAAACCACCATACTGCATTCCAAATTGGCTGAACAAGCTTACGCTCCCACCAACAATGGAGGAGTGTTCCCCTTGTTCCACATTCTCTCCAGCATAGGCTGTCATCTATGTCTTTTATCTTAGTCAATCTAACAGGTGTCAGGTGGTATCTCAAAGTTGTTTTGATTTGCATTTCTCTGATGGTTAAAATATGTTGAACAATTTTTCAGGTGCCTTTCAGCCATTTGTAATTATTCTGCTGAGAATTCCCTTTTTAGATCTGAACCCCATTTTTTGATTGGATTCTTGAAGGTTTTGAGCTCTAGATTCTTGAGTTCTTTATATATCTTAGAGATCAGTCCTCTATCACTTGTAGGGTTGATGAAAATCTTTTCCCATTCTGTAGGCTGTCATTTTGTCCTATTGACAGTGTCCTTGGATTTACAGAAGCTTCTCAGCTTAAGGAGATCCCACTTATTGATTGTTGGTCTTAGTGTCTGTGCCACTGGTGTTATATTTAGGAAGTTGTCACCTGTGCCAATTTGTAGAAGTGTATTTCCACTTTCCTTTCTATGAAGTTTAAAGTGGCTGGGATTTTGTTGAGGTCTTTGATCCACTTGGATATGAGTTTTGTGCACGGTGACACACTGGGATCTATTTGCATTTCTCTACACACTTCCATCTTGACCACCAGGGTCTAAAGTTAGAGTTCAACAATATCAAAAATCAAAGAAAGCCTACCAACTCATGGAAACTGAACATCACTCAGCTGAACCATCTCTGGGTCCAGAAAGAAATCAAAGTCTTCCTAGAATTTAATGAAAATGAATCCACAATGTATCCAAACTCGTGAGACACAATGAAAGCAGTCTTTTTTTAAAAAAAAAAAAAAAAAAAACACTTTTTTATTTTATTATTTTATTTAATTATTTGCCTTGGTGTTTTGCCTGGAACTGGAACTACAGACAGTTGTGAGCTGCCATGTGGGTGCTGGGAATTGAACCCGGGTCCTGTGGAAGAGCAGACAGTGCTCTTAACCACTGAGCCATCTCTCCAGCCACAAAAGCAGTCTTAAGAGGAAAATTCATAGTGCTAGATGCCTACATGAAAAACCTAGAGAAATCTCACACTAGAGACCTAACAGCTCAGCTGAAAACCTTAGAACAATTAGAAGTAAACTCACCTAGGAGTAGCGGGCAGAAATAATCAAACTTAAAGCAGAAATCAATACAATTGAAACAAAAAGAACAATACAAAGAATCAATGAATCAAAGAGTTGATTCCCTGAGAAACTCAAGAAGATAGATAAGTCCTTAGCCAAACTAATCAATAAACAGAGAGAGAGTGTTCAAATCAACAAAATCAGAAATGAAAAGGGGGACATAACAACAGACCCCCAGGAAATACAGAGAATTATCAGTCATACTTTGAAAATCTGTATTCCACAAAAATGGAAAACCTAGAAGAAATAGACAGCTCTGGACAGGTACCATATACCAAAATTAAATGAAGATTAGATTAATTACCTAAACAATATTCAATTTCATTTGGAATAACAGGAAAGCCAAGATTGCCAAAACAATTTTGCTCAAAAAAAGAACCTCAGGAGGCATCACCATCCCTGACTTCAAGTTATACTATAGAGTCAGAGACTCAATCCAGTCACCTAAGAAGCAATATGTAAAGAAATAGGTAAGTCACAGGCCATGGGACAAGACAGATTAATGAAAATGTGTTGAGTTCAAGTGTGAGAACTAGTTAGCAATAAGTCTGAGCCATAGATCACGCAGCATGTAATTAAGATAAGTCTGAGTCATTTTAAGGGGCTAACCAGCAGCGGGGCAGCAGGTGAGTCCAGACCTCAGGGCTAGGCCAGGCCTGAAACTTATTATAACAAGCTACCATGCAGGGAGCCTAGGGAATAATAAAACATGCAGAACTGGGTGGGGGCTTTTGGTGCTCAGAACATGCCTGACCCAATGTGCAGGGAGACTTGGGACTAGTGGAGAACTGCCCATGCCACAACAACAAAGTGGCCTATAGGAACCCTCCCCAGGAGAGGTCAGAAAAGGGCTGTGGTCACTTGGAGTCTGCAAATATGG
>PVIH01027590.1:0-16691 GCA_004025045.1 Sigmodon hispidus | reverse complement strand
AGAGAGAGAGAGAGAGTCTAATCACTGGGCCATTTCCAGCTCCAGCATCTCTATTTTCACTTGGCTTAGGCCAGGAGGATGCTGCACACAGGAAGAGCCTCCAGTCCCAGCCCTGTCACCAGAGTTTTGTCTCTGCCTGCCTCCATTCAAACACACTAACAGCTCTACTTTACCACTGTGATAGGACAAAGATAAACATAGCCCAGGGTGTAATAAGGTCATTATTATTAGACTGAAGTCACATTTTCTTATTTATTCCTGAGGCAGAGTCCCACTATGAATCGACCTCCTGTCTCTACCTTCCACGTGCTGAGATTACAATTGTGCACTGACCACACCTTGGTCATTCCTTTCAATTTTAAAAGAAGTGAGAAAGAAAATATTCCTGTGGTCCTCAGAAAGTATCATGGGTCTTAGCCACTCCAGAAACAGCAGCTAATAGAACAGTCCAATAGCACAATCTAGGGAGGTGACCTGGAGCGAGCTGTATGACTTTGGGGGCACCTATCTCCTCGTAGGTGCCCTCCTTGCCCCTCAGCCAGTGGGAACAGGATATTGGGAACCTGCTGCCTTGCTCAGCATCCAGCCATGCAGAACATTCACATGAGGACAGACCAGTGCAACAGAGGCACTTATCATCGGGAAGGGGCTTGGGGTGGCCAGCTTTGTGCACAGACACCAGTCACTAGGAACCAGAAAACCATGGTGTCTCTACTGGTACAGGAGCAAGCTACATATGATGGTTCCATGTAGGTGGTCTGGGCACATGCTCCCAGACCCACAGATCCCAAGGCTCCATTTGCACACAGTCTCAACCTGTAGGTCCCTATGTGCTTGTCTCATTCTAAGAGGGGTGTGTCTCTAGCTTGCCTTTCTTTTATCCCTTCTCCTCCCTTCCTTTTGTCTTACCCTTTGACCTTTACTTTTTATCTGTGTTCATGTTAGCACTGGCTCTCTTGGCTTGGCCTTCACTAGGCTAGTGAGCCCTGAAGCCACACCTCCAAGAGCCAATGGGTGTCAAGAGTGTTATGGCAGGCAAGGCCTTGGCCCTTCTCTATGCTGAGACCTTTCAGGATGAGACCAGACCGAGAAGTGATGGTTGAGTGTAGCTAGCAGGTGGGCTGGGAACCCCAGAAGTGAACAGCAGGGCGCAGTAGCCACGTCAATGCCCTGGCATTAGACTGTGGTCACACGAGGCTGGAGAGATGGCTCAGCGGTTAAGAGCACCGTCTGCTCTTCCAGAGGACCCGGGTTCGATTCCCAGCACCCACATGGCAGCTAACAACTGTCTGTAGTTCCAGTTCCAGGAAAACACCAACGCAAATAAATAAATAAATAGACTGTGGTCACACATATAAGACAATGGCACAGTAGGCAGCTATAACAAGAAGAGGAGTGACGATCTACAAAATGAAATGGAGCATCTCCCAGATCACAGGACCCCAGAGAACAAGAGCAGAGGGCAAAAGGTGTATAAAGTGGGGCCTTTATAGAGAGAAAGACCCCAGATTTGCTGGCTTCTTCTGTGCAAGAGACTGTGGGAAGGGCAACTGGGAAAACAATGTGCTTCTTAGCATGGTAGGCATGTCGGTGTGGATGCCTGGGTGGGTGGGGTGGATCAGAAAAAGGGGAAAGAAAGGAGGATGCTTTGCTGAATGTGTTGGGAATTTCAGAGCATTGCGCACACTCAAAAACAGTAAGTGAAACCATCAAGGGCTCAGGCCAGTTTGGGGCTCAAAATGAAATATAAACAGAAGCAAGTGGTCCTAGCTATAAAATAAAATAATGCAAATAAAATAATGACCACACTTCAAAGAGCGGGGCACAAAGCAAGCAAGGGCATCCATTCTGAACAACTGCAGGCAGGTAATGAACTGCAGACCGGGATCTATGGGTTCTCAATGTCTACACTTCCTTAGATGCTTTTCAAGATGAACCAGATAACTGTTACTGTTCCCAGGAAACAAGAGAGTCATGTCTCTCTCAGTGGGTAAAGACAGTTACAGTGAGCAGCGAGGTTGGCATGCAGCTTGTGGTGTGTTTGGGAAAGGCGTGGGCTTGAATTCAGTTGAGGGCAGTTATTATTTTGGAAGTAACTGTGTGTGTGCAAGCATGCGTGGTGTGCATGTGGATTCAGGCAGGATGATTTTACAAGGGTAGAAACCTAAGTGACAGGCCTATGAGAGAATTCTTTGTGCTGTGTTATTTAAGTCTGAAATTACTTCAGAATAGTTTTTAAATGTAACATGTGTATTGGTGGTTTACATTAACAATGAAGGCACCTTTTAAAAAAAATACTCAAACTGTTGCAATACAATTTCTAAACTGACAAACATCACATGGCTTTAGAACTAGGGTATAACATGCTTTACTCTGCACCATTTTGACATTTCAAAAAATTATTAATGATAAGCCATAAAATACTGTCAATCAAAGAATCATCGAAGCTCATTGCTTCGAGGGACTGAAAACAATTAGTCCAACTTTTATTTTTCCTTAATTCCTTCTGGACTCTCATTATAATTGATACCAACTGCAGCTTATTTTCAAACACACAAACAAACCAGAGGGTCCAGAGCCCTGCAAACACCCAGAAGCCTATCACAGACGGCAAGAGGGGATGCAATAAGACTTTCCTGCATCAGTCATCACCTGAACCTAGCACTGGCAAGATGCCGTGACTCAGAAGACAGAGCATAGTCTGTTTCTGGGGCCATGTGCCTCCATGGCTTGTTTGCCCCATCTTTTCCCCTGCAGATGGATGGTGACATGTCTACCAGAACGACGCGGCACACGTAGGATCCTTCTACAGAAAAGCTTTAATGCGTCTTGAGAGGGAGAGCATAAGCTTACAAGGCGGAGACTCCAAACAGCTAAAACCCGTCCCTTATATAGGAAACTGGCCCTGCCTAGGACGTGTCAGACTCAGATTGGCTGTAGCTCAATTGGGCGAGGTGACGCCACGGGAGAGGCAGAGCACAAGGAGTGGAAATTCCCCTTGCACCTGCGCAGTCTACATTAGAGCGCAGGATGTCTCCGCCATGTTGGAATGGCGGCAGTGAGTGCGGCTTCTCACACAATTAGTCCAACTTTTCTTTTTCCTTAATTCCTTCTGGACTCTCATTATAATTGATACCAGCTGCAGCTTATTTTCAAACACACAAACAAACCAGAGGGTCCAGAGCCCTGCAAACACCCAGAAGCCTATCACAGACGGCAAGAGGGGATACAATAAGACTTTCCTGCATCAGTCATCACCTGAACCTAGCACTGGCAAGATGCCGTGACTCAGAAGACAGAGCATAGTCTGTTTCTGGGGCCATGTGCCTCCATGGCTTGTTTGCCCCATCTTTTCCCCTGCAGATGGATGGTGACATGTCTACCACCCTCCTTATGGCACCCTCAGCTCTTGGGGCTCCATCCCCCAAGGCTTTCTCACTCAGAGACTGATGGGAGTTGTTCATTCTCATGCTTTAATTTTCACAGAACAGCAGCTGATTGGACAGCATAGTTTGGGTCCAATAAACTCTCTTTGTTCTCTTGCTTGGACCCTCCCCTCAGAAAGATTAATGCAAGTTCAATTTTTGCACATAATTAATTCCATGTGCTTGGGAGTCTGAGACATAAGCCTAAGTATGAACCCTAGGCAAAGAATATCTGGTTGATAGAGTCCTTTGGTTTTGCTGTGTTCTTTGCTAGCAACCTTCTCTTTGCCTTTCTTATATGTGAAAGGTACAGGGAAGTGAGTCATGAATATTTGTACAATGTAAACCTAGGTTCATATCCCAGTGGCATGACTTACCCTAATTGTAGCAAAATGCTCCTTGAATGCAAGCAAAGCAACAGTAGTTATGCTTTGCATCTAATTTCCAATTGACAGGAAATGGTTTGTGTCTTCACAAACCATTCCTGTGCACCCCTCACAGCACAGTGCCCACCTGCTGTGGTAGCAAATAATGTTTCCGTGGATTGTTTCACTGTATCAATTGCTGCTGCCTCCACATTTACCGCCCACATCATCCTCTTAAGATGTGTGTGAATTCTAATCTTTCTTCTTTCTCACCTGGATGCTGTGACATACAGAACCCCATCTTCTTAGCCTTGCTTTCCCAAGTTCCAAATAGCTTTCTCTCATTCCACCCCAAGTTGCATGCTTTGATCAGGATTCTGAGTCACGAAAGCAAACAAGAAACAGAAATAGAACTCCATTTAACTTGAAAGAAAGAGAGAGACCTGCTAGTTTATTGCAGAAGTATTAGCTTATAAAACCAGAATAGTCTCAAGAAAGGAGAACTGATGTTAGACAAAATTGCATTCAGCGGCTCAAAATAGGTGACCCAGACCAAGGCAACAACCAACTTCTTCTCATCAATCCCATGGCTTATCTCAGACAGAATCAGTCCACAGTAGTCACCTCCTGTCAGATTGGGTTTAAATCCACCTTTGAACATCCCTACTTGAGGGAATGCATCCCTGTGTGAGAAACAGTGATCTCACATGCAGCCCCAACCCCAATCACTGCCGCTGGAGAGGATGAAGATACTCACTGGCCAGGCAATGATCACACGGATACCTGGAAACTTGTCCAGCACAACTGTCTATCTCCAGGAGGTCAGTCTCCTCAACTGGGACTATGTGGAGGGAGATGGTTCTTCAGTGACATGTTAGACCTCCTGTCAGAAGGAGAGGTTAAGAGTAGACACTGAAAAGTATAGCAGCTCTCAATTTTAACTCATATTCCATTTTCCTCCACTTTCTTCTTGAAATTTTAGTTTTATGGCAGCTTCCCACACCCCAAAGCAAAGATAGCAATATTAGAGGCCAGTACCCACCCTTTTCCAACACTATGCTTATCTTGTATCAAGCATGTCACAGACGGATAATGACAGAATGGGAATTTAATCTTAACAATGTCCATAACCCACAGTACGGACAAGAACACAAATGGATTTTCCAGTTTCGTGTTACTATTAGTGGTTTCATACAGACTATCATGTTATTATTATGGGGTTTATAGCCTTGAGAGATAGTCCTGTAATATGGATGCGGGCTTTACAGTTTGTGTCTCAGGGAGCAAGGCCATCCACTCATCAGTAAAGAAAACTGGCAGGGATATAGATGTGACCTAGGATTTTTTTCTAGAATCTCACAAAAGGGATTCTGACATTTTATTTTTTTCTCATTGAACAACAGCCAATGCTGTCAAGATGCATCACTGCTTTTGTAGAGCCTGAAACGAAGGTAATTGAACTTGCTTTTTCAACTCTACAAAATGCTATCACTCGACCTGCCTGCTTACAATAGGATCCATCAAGCAAATGAGATAATGTGTATGCATTATTTCAATCTTTAAAAATCACAATTCAGGGGCTGGAGAGATAGCTCAGCAGTTAAGAGCACTGACTATTCTTCCAGAAGACCTGAGTTCGATTCCAGCATCCACACGGCAGCTAACAACTGTCTGTGATTCCAAGATCTGACATCCTTACACAGTTATACATGCAGGCAAAACACCAATTCACATAAAATAAAAATAAATATTTTTTAAAAAAATCACAACTCAAAAGCAGGATGATAGGATTGTTAAACAACAATTAAAGCCATTTACTAAGCCATCCAAAAATTATTTGCAAACTATATGCCATTTTCAAGCATCATGGCATTTACAAGGGCTACAAAAACAAATGTCCTGTTTTCTAAAGCAGTGCTCTGCTAACAGCCTATACAAACCATTGCACAACAGGAGGTTGGCTATGTGTATCACAGCCATCCATCACCTGGAGAGGGGAATCCCCCAGGACAGCAGGCTATTTCAGACCTCTGAGAATGGGTGTAAGATGGAATGGGGCGGGGGGAAGGATGTGCCTGATCAGACAGAGAGCATGCAGGCAAGCCCCTGGGATTCCCACGTGATTTCCTGAGAACTGGCTTCTCCATCTCTGTCCATGCTCATCGGCATCCATCATTCTCCGTTTCTCAGTCTTATTGGATTTGCTGCCACCTTGAAGAATATGCGGCTAAATATTCTTTGTCACCTAACGTTTGGTATCATATATCTTTCCTTTCTTGATTTTCAATTTCTGACTCTCTATTATCAGAAATTATAACTATTTTATCTAGTTGTCCCAGGTATAAAGACCCAGGTTTTGAATCTTAGCACACTTACTCATACTTCCTCCAATGATTATTGCCTTCTATTGTCAACCAAGACAGAGCCCTCCAAATTGTGATTTCTTTAATAGGGCTAATTTCATACAGGATTCTTACCTCAAAGTAGGACAGAGAAATATACCATACAAGCAACTATATTATATTTTTAATTATTATTTTCAGGTCTGAAGAGATGGCTCAGCAGTTAAGACAACTCACTGCAGAGGATCCAGGTTCAGGCCCCAGAACTCACAGTAAGTGGTTAACAACTACTTACAACTCCACTTCCTGGGGATCCAACAACCTCTCTGGCCTCCTCAGGTACCTGCATGGACTTGGTGTGCATAAACCCAGCAGGCACATACATACATCTAAATAAAATTTTAGAATCTTTTTAAAACTCCACAATAGCAACTTGATTTTCTATAGCTCAAATCCTAATTGGTCTTAATAATAAGAACCTAGAGCCAAATATTGGTGTAAATGCCAAAAGATCAGAAAGACAGAGGAGCCAGCCATTAGAGAGACTTCTCCTTCCCAATTCTCAGAACAAAGGATTGAACTCCAGTCTTCTCTCACCTTATATCCCCTCTCTGCCCAGCCTTATTATCACTTCCTGTCTTTATATCCCAAGTGCTGGGATTAAAGGCTGGGACCTCTACCACCTGGCCCTGTTTCTCTATCAGACAGGATCAATCTTGTGTAGCCCATGGTGGCCTTGAACTCCTGATCTTCCTGCTTCCTTCTCCCAAGTGCTGGGATTAAAGGTGTGTGCCGCCACTGCCTGGCCTCTATGGTTAACTAGTGGCTAGCTCTGTCCTCTGATCTTCAGGGAAGCTTTATTTGTTAGAGCACAAACAAAATATCACCACAATTTTCCCCTAGCTGGGAAGACTCTGTTGGTATTCATCATGATCATGTATCTTCAGCTCCCTGCTCATAGTGTCTCAGTTGTGCAACCTCAGATTCATGTCAACCATATTTTTCAGAGGAATTTCTCCATGTTTATGTTCTCCTCAGCTCAGGTGTAAATTCTGTGTCCTTCTCTTTGTCCACAGAACAGGTTGAGCCTATATTCACTCTTATTATGAAAGTATAGACTAATAAATTTTGAAAGTAAGGAACCAGAACTAGAGACAAACAAGCAGGAAGGAAGACAAAAAGACAGACAGGCAGAGACACAGAGAGAGACAAACAAGTTGATTCATCTTTAGCCAAGCCATGTTACTTTTATATTAGCTGGACTACTGCTGCAGACATCTCTGTCAGACCTAGTGATGTCTGGGGCATGCTTCTGGTGTGCTAGAAAAAAGTCCTGCTCTGACTCCTATTTTGTACCAGGTTATTCTCTTGAGTATAGAAAAATGAATGAGAAAAAAAATTGAGGCTTTGATTCAGGAAGCAGAGCATCCTCTGTCGAGCTACAATATAGACAGGGAGAATGAATCCATCTTCAAGCAATCCACATTCATTAGGGATGAATCAAGCCATTTAACCACTAAGTGCTTTATTTAATCACTACTAAAGAAAGAGATAAAAAAAAAAAAACCAAATTTCAAAAGTGAGTGTCCCGTTATCTCCATTATGCATCACTACAGGAGCAGCTCTCTAAATCTCTGTATGCAGCACCCACTGCTTATAATAGCATTTTGATGGCTCTTCATTCAGACAGTTTTGTTTGGAATAATAGAAGTCAGTTGGGTTTAGGCAATCTGGTTCTGCAATGGCATGAGAGTCTACCAGGTCTTGGAGGACATGAAGGGCTAAGCTTCTCTCCAAAGCTCAGCCAAAATGACATTTGGGTCTCCTGCTTGTAATCCAGCATCCTCCATCAATTAACTCATTAGTTCTGTTTGCTCTGTCATTGCATTGAGAAAATGACGGCTGGCCTTGAACTCATGTATTCTTGCTTCTGCCTCCCAAGTGCTGGAATTCAAGGCTTGTACCACCACTGCCCAGAGTTTCATTCCAGGAGAGCGAGGGTTACATAGAGAAATCCTGTCATAGGAAAAAAAAAAAAAGAGGAAAGGAGGAGGAAGAAAAGAATGAAACAAAAGAAAGAAAGAGGAAGAAATGAAGGCATCCTAACTGGGCATCAAGTCTGGGGGACCAGAAAGTGTTGGTGAAGTGCAGGGCAAGGCAAAGGCCCCATGGCAGGGTCTATAGCATAGTCCACACACTGCTGGTTTTCATAGATTCATCCACTCTTACATCAACCAGGATGATTATCAAGGGCTTATTGCAAGATATACTACACATCAGGATTAAAGTCAGAGCCAAAAAGGAAATATCACCCCAGAGAATGGGCGATCCAGGACAGAGAGGCTAAGAGGCCCCAAATGCTGGTTGTTCCGGTATGGACGTAAAAGGGCTCCTTAAATGCATGTGTATTGAAGGCTTCGTCCCGCTCTGAGATGCTGCTGGGAGGTGGTGGTCTTTGAGTAGTGGGTCTAATGGGAGGTCTCTCCTTTCATACTGATCTATGAAGTGAACACGCCTGCTCCACTATGCTCCCCCACTGTGATAAGCTGGGCTGGCAAATGTGTAAAGAAACAGGGCCAATCATGGGGCCTGAAAACCGCAACTATGAACAAAAAGAAACCTTTCCTCTCTATAAGTAAGTTTGTCTTGGGTGTTTGTTACAGTAACAGAAAGCTGAGGAGTGCAGTGAAGAGGGGAGGGTCCCAGATGCAGGTGCCCAAAAAGATCAGTCAATTGACACTGGAAACAGTAAGAAAGAGAAGCCTACCTGTTCTGAATACCCAGTGACATGTACGACTGGGATGGAGTTTATAGACAAGGTAGTAAGAAACCCCTTAAAAAGCAAGGAAAACAGACCTTAAAAAACAAAACGCTGGGGAAAGTTATACCACAATGGAGATGTAAAGAACTCAGCTGTGACTATGACACATGACAATATCAGTGTAAGCCTTAGGTACAGAGCAGGTCAATACTGCATAAATACATTGACAGGTCGTACAGGAGGAAGGTCAACTCCAGGAGCCATCGACACAAGCCTGAAGTCTCACTCCACCCTCCCAAAGAAAGTCAACGCGTAATGTCTAAAGCTGAGAACCAAGATGTCATGATACATACATGTGTGACATTTAGAAAAATTGAGCTAAACATCCCCTTGCCAGAAAAAAGATTTGAGGAGCTAAAATTGGTTGCTTTGGAACTGGGAAATGAAGTGAGGGAATAACAGAAGTAGAGATAAAGAAAGCTGCATGGACTGTTTTGTCGTTGCTGCTTAGTTTTTTGAGTTGAGGTTTCTCTGTGTAGCCCTAGAACTCATTCTGTAGACCAGGCTGGCTTCAAACTTACAGATCCACCTGCCTCTGCCTTCTGAGTGCTGGGGTTAAAGGCCAGCCACCACACCTGGCTAAACATAGAACTATTTGACTATCTCAGTTTTATGAATAATAACATAGCTAAAAATACCTGTTAAGGAAACAAAAGCAGCTGTATGTATATCTCTGTGAAGTTTTTAATCATGTCATAGTGCTGGATAAAATACAGAAATCCCAGGTGAACTTGAGCCTCCCCACCCTGTATGTGTGTGTGTGTGTGTGTGTGTGTGTGTGTGTGTGTGTGATGGAACCTAGGTTCTCAGACCTACTTAAGCAACTACACTGTGACTGAACCAGGCTTTGTGTGACTGGACCTTGAATTTCATAAACATCAAGTAACTTTTAAGTAGGTTATCCTCCAAATATTGAGCGTAATATAGTTTTATTTAAAAACATTGATTTGAAATTCAAATGTAGTTTTGTGTATTTTCATTTACTCAGCCTGACACTCATAAATCATGGCAATATGTGTCATTAGCTATTTCATTTACTATATTACAGAGGCCACTTTGTAAACAATGGAGATATTCTTTAGAGTCTTAATTCCAGGATGAAGTATGTCATCTCCCAAGCAACGAGTTCTTTCTTTCCCTTCTATACAGTCTGAATTGTGCAGAGAAATTGATGTAGGCTGAAAAACTGTCATCAAAAACTAATGTTCTGATGAACTCGCTCCTCCCCCTGTTTAAATTTGGTGGTGCCCCCCAAACTAGGTACTGAGGCAATGAGCGAAATGGCTACATAACCCAAATGTCAAAAATTAAAACACATGCAGAGTAAATAACAAATAAAACCGCATGTGGTTTTCCAAGCGAATAACCCCAGAGCTGGCTGGTGTCCCCAGAAATCAAGCCTGCAGCCAGCATCCATCAGAAGGCATACAAGTGTGACTGGGAATAAGGCTTTTCTCTTCACAAGATAGGCATTAGTCATGACACCCAGGCAGGCCACTCGTTAGGATGCTGAGTTTTGCTCTTTGTCCCTGAGGGAAGAGATTATCTGTCATCAAGGAGATGCTAGCCTCAGCTTCTGGAGAAGGGAATAAATTACCCTTGCTGGCTCATTGGCCTCCCTGTTCAAAAGCACCAACAGAGGCGGGGCTCTACAGTGAAATGAACATCCACCAAAAATCTACTTGCCACTTCCAGGCTGACACTGGGCAGACTGTCTGCTTGGGAGCAATTAGCCAGGATCCATGTAGAATGGAGGTCCCTTGCCATCCTCAGCTCCCAGCAGGCAGAGCATAGGGAAGCCTCCTGCTCTTGCAGCATCCTCAGCCGCAAACCTCTGCTCTGACTTCCTCTAGTTATTAATGGCATCCAGAAATGTGTTGGCCTAATGGGTGTGTCTGGGTGCCTTAGAAGCCAGAGTGTGAGCCTTTTCTGGAGTGAAAAGGAATGCACACCTAAATCCTGACTGTCACTTATTTATGAGCTGGGTTCACATTGAAGCAGCTGCTGCTGACTTTGCTTCTTCATCTGCAAAATGGGTGTGACAAGTCCATCTCCCTCACAAATGGCACAGAGAAAATTTCTACTAAATGTAAAGTCAATCCTTTGAGCTAGGCAATCTCTCTCCAGAGCCATCAATCACATCATTGGACCTCCTTAGACCCACTGAGGGTCCCTAGATGATCAAATTTAAACTCTGGACCAAAGATGATGGGTGGAACAATGGCTGTCATAGTAGGAGTGTAAGATCCACAGCATGATGGGAAGTATCCATGTGGGTGGAGCACAGTAGTGGAATTACCAAGGGAGCTGCTAGTTGGGATGCTAAGAAACATCTACCTAAAGAATATTCCTGTCAGTGTACAAAAGTGGGCACTTCCTTTCTGAATCAGTAACTGACACGTTTATGGGATCCAGGAAGGACATAGTCTCACTGGGCACAGCTTTTCCAAGATGGGAAAATGGTATTGGGGGCATGATGACTCAATGACATTGAGGAAGGACATTTTATCCTTATGTGCCCTGAGGCAGAGGAGATAGGAAAGGAAGACTTACTTTAAGATCCCATGGTTACCCACCTCACCGAGCCCTACCTTACCCAGAATTATACCAATATAACCACCTAGGACCTCTTTGGGGTGGGACACAACGATTTATGGAAAAATGACTGCTTGGTGACCTCACTAGCCATTCCTCCCTTTGGCTTTTTGATGAGATCACCAATCTACTACTGGAGAGAGAGAGAGAGAGAGAGAGAGAGAGAGAGAGAGAGAGAGAAAGAATGTCATATATAAACCATGGTACATGTGTAGTGCTCAGAGGACAACATATAGGAGTAGATCATCTTCTTCCATCCTGTGGATCGGGGAATGGAACTCAAGCCATTAGTACTAACAGGATTACCATCTTTAGCAACGTGCATGCATGTCCATCCTTCCTTGCCCTGTGGCCAAGTACTATGCTAGCCAAATAGAGGGCGTCAGAAGTACCTGCTATAGAGCAACTTCCAGGCAATGCCCTTAATAGATACTGGGCAGGTGGCCACTTTTTCTCAGTCTTATGGATTAGGTGAGCATGACCATCAGAGAACAGGGGGACAGAAATGACAGAGAAGCCTGAGTTCTTGAGATTAGGAGCAGCCATGTTTGCACTGGATCCTTCTTCAGAACTGCTTGAGTGTGTGTGTGTGTGTGTGTGTGTGTGTGTGTGCGTGCGCGCGCACGCGCGCGCTGTGTGCACATGTGTACAGGTATGGAGGCCAGAGGTTGATATCAGGGTTTTCCTCTCTTATTGCACACCATATTTATTTTGATACACAGCCTCTCACTGAACATGGAGCTCACCATTTTAGCTAGACTGGTAACCAGCAAAGTCCCAGAAGCTGCCTGTCTCCACCAGCACCTGTCCCATGCAAACTAGCACTAAGGCTACAGATGTGTGCTGTTGTTCCTGGCTTTTACGTAGGTTTCTGGGGATCCAGTCTCAACCCTCATGCTCCCATAGGAAGTATTTTGCCACTGAGCTATCTCTAGGTACTGATAGTCCAGGATGTCGTCCTTTTGTAAGCCAATTTTACCATAGACCTTTATCATACACATCTGAACCTAATTCTTCTAATAGACACATCTTCTAAACAAGAAGAATGGAGATGATTAGAGAGAAAGATTAAAGCTAGACAATTCTAACAGAAAGGATTCTAGGGGTTACTGCAGACATTTTTATCCCAGACAACCAGAAAGAAACTTCCAATCTTGTGTGTCCCATTCAAAACATTAGACAAAACCCTCTTTCTACTTTATTTCTGAAAAAGTTGTGCTGTGTGCCTGGGGGTAGATGTGTTTTGAATCCTTGTAATTGCCTCAGCATAAAGGACTTCTAGTCATTTCCAATCTAAATTTAAATAGAAGGCTTTTTGAATTATCCATCTCTGTGCTCCATGTGGCATTAGTGTCCTGTTCTGTCCCTCCTGGCTGGGAACTGCTCGAAGGAGGCAGCCTATGCACCTGTGACTTGCCCATCCCATTTCCTGGCTGGTGTCCATAGCACCTTCTCTGTGACTATATACAGCCAATCATCAGTGTGTTCATCTCAGGGCCAGAGAAATCAGCTTGTGTTATTGTCACGCTGAGGCTTCCTATGATTTATCTGCGATGTTTTCACAGCTGGCATCTGCTAAAGCCAGTTTCCGACAGATGATTTACCACAATTATACCAGTTATGGGCATTAGTCTGTGTTTTACATCCTGAATCTCCAGGAAATCAAGGCAGACCATAGGAAGCAGAGCTATTACCCAACTAGGGCTTTGTGTCCTCTTATATTTAGATTTCACAGGGACAGTGACTTCAGGAGCCGTGTGGTTTCATCTTTCCAACACAACCATCACAGACTGAGTCATGACTTGAACGTATGGATTGAGGAGATACGACCACTGTGTTTCTCAAACTCTCTGATGGCAAGAGTCATTGAATTAACTCCAGGTCCCTCTTTCCTGTCTAGAAAACCCAAATCATAACCTTAGGGGAGCAGTCTGGGAAGCCATGTCTGAATGATGCTGGAGCAGTTAGGGACTCGCCAATCTAGCTGTCTGTGAGGGCATAACAGTCTTGCCAAGAGAGCCAATGCGGTCAGTGGCTGTGGTAACAGGTAGATCCAACTGCCTGTGGTCCTGGATAAGGCTACTACTTCTTAGAGCCTCAATGCCTTTGTCTGTAAAATGGGGGTGATAGGTCTCACTTCTCCATTGCATGCCAAGGACTGCAAATATGACACATGAATACACTTGGCACTTAGTACATGTGGGAGAATGCTTTTGAGCACTATATATATTGGTCACTTGTCCTGATTTAATACAACAGTGACTGGCCACAAGGCAGGCAGAAAGTATGGATGGGGCTAGCAGCCTAAGAGAACTCTAGAAAGAAGAAGAGCAGAGAGACACCAGCATCTACAGAGGAAGCAAGATGAGAATGTTGCACTGAGAAAAAGGTACCAAGCCATGTGGCTAAATATAAATAAGAAATATGAGTTACCTTAAACTATAAGAGATAGATAGTAATATGCCTGAGCCATAGGCCAAACAGCATGTAATTAATATAAGCCTCTGTATGTGTATTTGGGACTGAACGGCTATGGGACCAAGAGACAGAGGGACAGAGAAACTTCCAGCTACAAGTATGAGCTTAACCAACAGTGACCATTAGCATTATTGTGAGGATAACTTCCACGAACTCAAAAAAGTCTTATTTGTAGTCAAGAATGGAGACTTTGAACTGCATACAGGAAACTGTCCCTAACTTTGGCAACCCTGGGACCTGGGTCTACAGTAGACCCACATTCCCAGCTCCCAGAAATGCAGGGCAGAAGACATAGACACTCCATGCATAGTCACGTGTGAGGGGCTGGGCAAGGCTTTTGGCTACATTAGCAGCTGAGGGTTTCTTCTCACTTCACATGAAGAGCTTCCTAAGCTTTAGGAAGATGGTTTCTTTGTGAGGAGAAGAGGAGGTAACTTGAGATTAGTCCCTGAAAGCCGCTACCATATATCCACAGAAACTAATTCTCTAGAATCCTAACCCTGGTTCAGAAATCTTGAGAGATGTTGTTCTTCCTAAATCATTTTGCTTGTTCTATATGGACTTTACTGGTGACATGCCTTGGTGCCTGTACAGGCCTGGCCTAAAACCCCTTTTAACTTCAGCCACCTCCCCGCTTGTGTAGTGAGGCCTGGACTTAGATGCTGGGCTCTGTATGTTAGCAAACTCTAGAAGTCAGGCAGATCTCTTTTCTCTACTACCCTACTTGGAATGATGTGAGAACTTTCTGAACTTTCTGGCACTGGCTTGGACAACAAACTGTGACATTTTACCAGAAAGAAAAGGTAACCAGAAAAGCACATGTGAGCGAGTGTAAAACCTCTGACTGCCCAGCCACAACCAAGGGTAGGGACGGGAAATGTCAATCTCCAAATTCTAGGCATACTGTTATTTAATCTTCAAGCTGACCCATGAAATGGGTGTTAGTCTATCTGCCTCATCGGTGGAGCAGGAAACAAGTACACTTTCTAGTAACTCTGCAGAACTTTGGACAAATTGCTTCACATAACATGACAATAATGCCTAGCTTAAAGTCTTACAAAAATTAAAAGTATTTCAAGAAAGAAGAGGGCAGGGCTTACTCAATAACTATTTTGAGAAATAAGGGTAGACGAAAACCTATTTATCCTGAAGCAGAGAGACTTGGTGTTGGTTCTTATTCTTTCCTGCCCCTTGGATGTAGTCTCTGGGAAGTTCTTAGCTTCTATCTCTGTAGGGTTTGCTTCATGACTAAAGTATGGGAAATAATGTGCTCTCTTCCTAAAGCTTTTAAAGGATCAGATGAGTCAATGTGTGATAGCTTTGTGCAGCCAACAGGCCACAATCCCATGTGTCATGGGAAGTATATTTCTCAGTGAACAAGTTGCTCAAAGTCACAAACCATTATATCCAAAAGATAGGATGCAGACATTCACAATAGTCCCAACTTCTTTAATGGTAGAAGATACATTTTTGGTTCTAGGGTTATTCAGAGGTCTCAGGTTTTAAGAGCCCAGCAATTTTATCTATTATCAGTGCTACATGATCAGTAGAACCAAGCATGTCCTGGGGATACACATGAGACAGCCTACTAGACCAAGGCACTTTGAGGGAACTGGAATTAATGGCAAGGCTGTGTGATGCCCCAGTCTGGATCCTCCAGTTCTTTGGGAACCTCCTCCTCCTCCTCTTGGCCATCCATTTGCCACAGTCTCATCTGTGCTCCCGGTGTCCCCTGTACAAAGGCAGTTTCCTGAATGCTGCCATTCTCAACAACGCACAGGGAAGTCAAGAAAACTCAAACAACTCGCCTAAGCCCTCGGTCTCACCATTTATTCTATAGACCCACCCCTAGCACTGCAGAGATGAACCTAACTGCACCCCTGCTAGTGTGTGGAGAATCCATCCTTCCTGCCCTAAAGCTGGGGTGCTGGTGAACGGCAGATCAGGGCGGATCGCTGAGGCTGGGGCCAACCTGACAGGTTCTCAGAGCTCAATACAAATGCAGCAGGGACTATAGAACCTGGAAAAAGGGTGCTGACCCCTGGACAGGGTATGAGAGGGAGGAGCGAGCGCTGGTTCCCAGGAGGGCAGTGCTGTTCCCAGGACAGGGCTAGCCAACTTGGAAGCAGGAGCTCTGGACTCCTAGAGAACTTTCAGAGATCAGAGCCAGCACTGGACAGCCTTTGATACTGCTCAGAGTGAGCCCTGTGACTTCCTGGCAGTCTGGGCGTAGCCAGTCGCCTTGACCACCAGAGGGAGAAACCTTGGGAACATAGGCTCAGGACGCTGTGTCCTGGAGTGACACTCACTCTCTGGGCTTGCTACCTTGCAGACACCCTCCCTGACCTGGGGGATTTCGGAAGCATGCTTACCCAGAGCCATACCCCTCTGCCTACACCACACCTTACTATTTTAAATACATATCTCAAGCCAAAGTTGCTAACAAAGTTAGAGAAACGCGTGAAAAGGAAGACGGTGGTGGCGCTGAAGGAGCTGAGCCAGGAAATCCAAGAAACGAAATGCCAGCGGGAAAGGCTGCTGAAGGAGAGCCGGCAGCTACTAGAGGAAAAACACCGTGTGCAGGCTGAAAACCAGCTTTTCATGGAATACCTGCATAAAAGCAGCGAGCAGTGTGAAAGGAAACAGGAGGCGTTGTGGAAACAGT
>PVIH01027589.1:0-16693 GCA_004025045.1 Sigmodon hispidus | reverse complement strand
GTACTCCTCTCTAACAAAATCTTCACCCATTGTTTTAAATTTCTCATCTAATTTTCTAAAATTCTCATCAATGTGAGCTCTAAATTCCTCTGTGATCAAAGTAGACCTCTCTTCCATGGAAACAATGAGTTTCTGGAATGTCTTAATACGTTCATCCATGCCAGACAGCTTAGCTTCATACTCTCTAAGCTGAAATCCCATAAAATAATTTGGTAAGAAATATATTATCACAAAGAAAAGGAAAAGGACTCCTGGGTGGAGATAACCTCCAAATGTGTAATCCTGGAAATAATCCTTTATCACCATTGTGAAAAAGTGAGTAAAATTGTGAACATTTATCTGATCGGACATTTTAGAAGAAAGAAAAAAAATTTTGCCTTACTCAGATGTAATGAGGACTTACGGTCAGCAGGTGTCGTAGTGCAGCAGCAATGGTGCTTGAAACTGTCCGCGTGCAGGCGCGGAATCAGGGGGGGTTTGAGGAATTAGCCCCGTGTTAAGGTGCCAAATATCGCGGAAGAAACCCGCCACCAATAGATATGTTTTAAATAAGATTTATTTTGTTAGAATCACGAGCAAAAGAAAGTTTTAGCAACGCGCCTAGCCACTGCCGTATGGAGCCGCCACGCGCTGGGGCCGGAAGCACTGCCTCTCCTTACGCCGCCGCGCTCGCTGGGCTGGAAGCACCGCCTCTCCCGTACAATCTGGGATTCCCGCTACAACACAGTACTTCACAAAAGTCAAATTACTTGCGATTAAATTATTGTTCCCTCTTTGGTACATGAAATGAGTTTCTATTGGGGTCAAATTGGCCAATTGGTAGCACCTCACCTTTTGTTGTTTATTAATAGATCAGAGTCCCACCATTCAGATCTGATTTTCACAACTGCAAGGCAGATTTGCTTTACAATATTTACTACAGAAATATACTTCATCATATATATGTATATATATCACTATATATATCATAAGTATGTATATATATATATCATAATTAGAGCAGAATAGGTACAATGCAGTGGAGTTAATATACCAAGTGTATTTCACCATAATGTGTTTTGCCTTAAAGCAAACTCTGGTCAGTTTCTACAAGTATTTTGTCTAGGCTTCTTGATTCCAAATAGGAACAAATACACACCTGTAAAATTAATTCTTAGAGGAAAAAGTGACATCACTTTGCAAGGCACTAGCAGAGTAGATAACATGTGATCAGGCTCCATAGGAGGTCACAGCAGTGCCATCCACACAGATAAAGGATTTTTTTCCCACTGATTCTAATGCTTTTAATGGTTCCCAACATCTTATTTCTTCCCTGTATGCCATTGTTCCACATCGTTCCTTTCTAGAATTCTAGCCACTCTCACTTGGAAGTTTTATTTGACTTTGATTATTAATGTTGACATTCTTGCCTATTGAGTACTTTTCTTTCACGCATTTGATTTATAGAGTTTCAATGGATTTCTGCAGCAAGCTTTATCTCCAAGAAAATGTTCTTTAGTTTGTAGAAGTTTGGTTTCTGACATTCTGTGACATTTTCCTCTGCTGTTGATAGGTTTTTTCCCCTTCCTTCAGACAGGCAAGGAGGCTGCTGTGGCGGTTCATCCCATCTGTTTTTCCTTTTCTTTTTTTAATCACACCAAGCCCTGCAATCTTCTCTCCTCACAGTGTGTCCTCTTTCTGTGTGACATTATCACTACGTTTGGTTTACCTCCAATTATCTTCTGGTTTGGTAGGATATAGGAAGTTGATGTTTTCCCCTTTGGCATCAGGGAATATAGTGTTTGCAGCTTTTCCTGGTATGTATTAGATATTGACATACAGAAGTTATTATATTGTCCAGAGTTATTTTATCCTAAGGTACAGTAAAATGAGTTGTCTTCACTTATATAAAACCTAATTTTGTTAGTGCTTTACCACTTGTTCTATATTTACATTGGGCAGACATTAGTCAATGAAATTTTGTTATAGTTTTTCCATTTCTCTTTGAATTTTTATAGCACTTGCAGTAAACATTAATACCCGATGATACTACCAGTACAAAGCTTACATTTCCATATTGCTAGAAACATATTTGCATCATATTTAAATGAGCCTTACTGAAGCAAACTTTCTGGCTAGTGATGGGAATAAGTGATAGTAATTGGGAAGTCCTTAAACAGAATTGATGCTGTGCCTAGAAACAATGCATGAAATGTGACAAAGCAAAGTAATGTTGCCTCCTATACATCAGGGTCCTATAAATCTTGGTAAGCCACATGACTGCAAAGGTCCAAAGAAATTTGTAATTTCTCTATTCAAATGCCAATAATGACCTACAGTTATTTCAAAGTTGAATTTTAAGTAGCCCAGATCTTTAACCTATAAATTTATACTTGGTTTACTATGATTTTCTTCTTGCTAGGTGATACTCACACCTTTTATCTAAGTGAAATCTTATAATAACTCTACACAGAATCATGTGTGCATTTTTCAGTAGCTGTGTTTTTTCTTATTGTAATAGCAAGCGGATAAACAGAGTCATTTGTTCTTGTTGGTATAAATTTATAAGATAAAATTATTGTTTCATATAACATACATTTGAAAGATAGATAATAAAAATGACAATAAACATTTTTATACCATACCAGTTCTCCATAGGACATATTCAAATGTAAGATCATAGACATAAAGGAAAAATTGGCTTAATTAAAGCAGTACATTCACAGCTCTCTCTTTGAAGATTTTTCTCAAAGGAAAGGTCATAGCATTTTATTGAAGATAAAGTTATAACACCAATATTAACTAGCCACAGGCCTCCTTAAAGAGCAGAGAGATGCACACTCAATTTCTCCTGAGGGGGCTTCCAACAGAATCCCTTCATGCATAGATAATCTTAACAAGATTATCTTCGCCTTTCTCCTGTGATTTTGAATTATTCTAGTTTCTAAGTCTTTAAAATCATTATAGTCAAAAGCTATGCTTAAAAAAATTCACTTTAGAAATCTTTTGGTTGACAATTCTATCTTCCACTACACCATTTACATCACCAATGATATTCTCTTGATCAAGATTAAACTCCATAATAATTTAATTTCACCTGAACAACATAACCAGTGATACTAGAAACTAAGTGTCATTGTCTTGGCAGTTCAAAGTGCCTGGGCCAGACAGAGGGTTCATGTTATCAAGCAGGGTTTTCTCACTAGATATTTATGTTCACTGGACACATAACTCTGGTTTTTTTTTTAATCAATTTTGTAATAGCTGTTAACAATGAACTCTTTTATTCTTCACAGTAACTACATTGAATATGATTGATATTCATCAAACTCATCAGATTCTCTGAGTAGGCTTGACTCATCTTGTGAAAAGAACCTCAACTTGGAGCATGTTAATGAATGCACTTGTGTTTGAATCTCTTTACTATGACTTTTCTGAATACAGTGGTTCCAAGTTTAGCCATTTGTATTACATTGATTCTATTTTCATCATATCTCCTTCCTTTCAGGATCTCTCTTTCTTTTTATTAAAAAAGTGTTTTATTTTGCATACCAACCATAGTTACCCCTCCCTCCCCTCCTCCCATTTATCCTTAGTTCCACTCCCCTGCCCCCACTTCATTCATTTACTCTTAAAAGAGGATAAGTCCTCCCATGGGGAGTCAGCAGTGTCTGGTACATCAAGTTAAGGCAAGAGAAAGCTCCTCTCTTCTGCATCAAGGCTGAGAAAGGTACTCTATAGAAAATGGGTTCCAAAATGCCAGCTCATTAACCAGGGATATATCTTTGTCACATTGCCAGAGGCCCCACAAATTGTGCAAGCCATCCAACTGTCAGTCACACTCAGAGGATCTAATTTGGTTCCACAAAGGTTCACCAACTGTCAGTCTAGAGTCAGTGAGCTAGCTCCCAGTATCTCTCTCTGATCAGCTAGCTGCCTTTGTGACTTTCTCTGTTATGACGTTGAAACTCTTATCCCCTCATCCCACATTTGCTCACATAATCTCTTCTCTTTCTCTTTGACAGGACTGGGAGCTTGGCCCAGTGCTTAGCTGTGGATCTCTGTAACTGCTTTCATCAATTGCTAGATGAAGGCTGTTGATAATAATTAAGGTGGTCATAAGTTTGATTACTGGGGAAGGCCAGTACAGGTACTCTCTCCTCTCCACTATTGCTTAGTTTTAGCTGGGGTTATCCTTGTGGATTCCTGGAACACTCCTCCATTTTGGTGGGAGTGCAAACTTGTTCAGCCACTCTGGAATGCAGTATGGCTGTTTCAGTTTCTCAGAAAACTGGGAATCACTCTCTCCAAGAATTCAGCAATACAATATTTTAAATGAACTTTTATGAGAAAGCTATCTTCTTTTGGACTATCTGTGCTTACATGATGTTTATCCCAGATATTCCAGATCAAGCCCACATCTAGAAAGCAGACATATATTGATCTATCGGTAGATGTTTGCACTCCCTGCTCTGATTTTCGTGGTGGCAATATATTGAGGATCTACTGAAGAGCAAAAACACAAACTGCCCATAAACTCAGTGATAATTAATATCAAACAATTGATAACAATGGCCATTTTGTGATGACAGTATACATTTTGCAGAAGACCTTTCAAGCTTGGGGAAACCATGAGCTACGATTTGCAGCCAGCTGACATAGTGATGTCATATAATAAGACAATGTATAATGGTTGTTGCTGTATACTGTTATGGGCTTAGAAAGAATAGTCAGTGCTTTCATGGAACTTGAGCAGACAGAACTTAAGTACTAAATAATAGCAAACTCAGCAAAAGCCATTAGAGTTGGCAGACAAACTACCAAGTGTGTATGAAAACAAATTTTCTGCTTTCATTGCTCACCATGAGGAAGATATTCATGAAGATGTTTAAACAACAAGGAAAAAGTAATTTAGAATACATGGAGCCATAGCTTGGGCAGGATAGAAAAAAATAATAAAATTATGACTAATGTCATTTGTATATTTCATTTGAATCTATAACTTAATGGGGCACAAATAATTTTAATGTTACTAATTATGCGTACACATGTAAAAATACACTCTATAGACTCTATGTAGAAGCAGACTTCCAAAAGTTAATATAATCAGTGGAAAATAGTGGTTAATTCTGTGGTAAAGTGTTTAGAGATTAACTTTTAGTTACATACTATTGACATTTTTCAGTCCTGGGTTATGACTATCAATGATAAATACATATATTTGTAATAAACAATATATTCTTTCATTTTCTGTATTTTATTGATTCTGTATTACCAAATATACATATAAAAATAAGGAGTTTCTTATCCTTAAGTCTGAGATATTGCTTTTTTATACTAGAAAATTTTAAATCATACTCTATATTGCAGAACATATTGAAAAGTGGATGCTTAACATGAATGAAAAGAACTGTTTTTCACTTATTATTAGAAGATGCTCTGATGTATTACTAGCAGTGTTTTTAAAAAAATTAATATAAAATCATATAATATAAAATCTCAAGTCAAGGAAGAAACCAGTAAGATCAATACAAGGTGAGATGTTCACTTTCTTCTCAGTAAATCCAGATTTCCTTAGATTTTTTAGAGTTTATGTTTCAAACATTTCAAATGGAAACATCCATTTATGGCAGTCAGCTTTTATTCTGCTAGCAGATATCATGGTGTAATAACCAGGTGGCCATGAGATGTATTCTAGATGTTTCTCTGTGTCTGAAGATATGGTACCATTATGCTGAATCTAAGACATAGTTTCTGTAAAATCAGTAGAGACTGCCTAGAACCAAGTAATTATGAACATTTATCTTCTTTGGCAAAAAGTAAAATATTTGATGAAGTGTAAGTCTTCTTTATGCTTCATCATTCAGAGCTCACATAAGAAAAATAATTTAAGATACATTTATTCTAACATTAATTGAAAAACACAGAATAAATAAATAACTATTTTATATTTCAACTGAAAATTTTGAATAACAAAATTATGTTATTATTGTTGTTTGTAATTTAAACTCCAACCAGTATTGAATTATTGGAGCTATTAAACAGAAGGTATTAATTTGTCTTATGAAATGTTACTTAAAATTCCAGATGTTCCAAAAGAAATACCTTCAGTGAGCATCTAAAATATACTTTCATAAGATAATTAGTAGAAATCTTGCTATCTTCAAAAACAGATTCATTATTTGGGCTATAATACAGCTTACTTGTAGGATGCTTGCTTATTATATAAAAATATAGATTTAATCCTCAGTACCATACACACACACATACACAAATACACACACATAATCCATTGACAAATTAGTCTGAAACACATTTCCTTACATAAAAATTAACTCTTTCAAGAATTGTTTTTTTTAAAAAAAATAGATTTTTTTTTTACATGTAAGCATTTTGGCACTTGTATGCTGTCTTAACTATTTACAGTTATTTGGGGATATGTATTCTCAATTGGGAAAATACCTCCATGAGAGTTGCCTGTGGACAAATCTGTAGTGTATTTTTATGATTGATAATGAATGTAGTACTGTTGAGTTGAGTGAGAAAGTGACAGACCTGCTAGTCCTGTGAGTTCTGAGTACTATAAGAAAATCAGATGAGCAAGCAATAAGAAAAACTTCATGAACTCTGCATCAGCTTCTACCTCAAATTTCCTGCCCTGGCTTTCTTCAGCAATACAGTATGGTGTGAATGTTATGAAATGAAATAAACTCTTTCCTCTAAAAGTTGTTTATGGTCTTGGTGTTTTACCACAACAATTGAAACCTTAAATAAATCATAAGCCAAAATGCTCACAGAAATATTTATAACTCATATATAAGTAAAATTTTTACTGTTTTTACATTAACTATGATTGTCAATTGTGGACTTGGATTTTTTTTTTTAATTGTGAAGAAGCTTGCAATTAAACTCAACATGTAACTTTAAAGATAACATTCTATGTTCACTGACATTTGATGTGAACAAAAAACTGTGTGCTTGACTTTGAGAAATGCACTGATCTATGTGCATAACAAATTATATGGAGTCAATTTAGTATTATGCTTGGTTATAAAGCTATTAATAGTAGTTTCTCCTCTGGTTCCTATAATAAATCTACATATTGTGTTATTGTCTGATGATAGTTCTAGGTGTGAACTTCAATCTAGGGGAGAAAACTAATTTTCAATTAGAAAGTGACTGTTCCCTTCCATGGTGATTGTCCACTATTGAATCAGTGGCTATGCTATGTCTTACAACTCTGGAGTTAGTAAGCAAAACCTATAAATTATATTTCCATTTATTCCTACTAGATTACAATGGCAGACAATTAATGAATATGATATCAAGGTGGATACAGCAATTTATATTTATAAAAGTCTAATAAAAATAAGAAATATGATTTTTCCTTTGAAGTGACAGGAGGTGATAAACTTTTCTAGTCTTCTCATTGGCCCTCACACTGGACAGGATGGGATTCTTTACTGTGGCCTGTCATTGAGTTTTCTTTATGTCATTACTACCTGCAATTCCTTTCTCAAAATGATGAGCTTTAGTTTCAATTTTTAAATCTGTTCCTATGTTACTGTTTGTTTCCCTGTAGAACCAATGGTTATAGTTGCGACTATACACATGGTTAGCTAATACCTTTCCTAAGTGTGCTCCTTTTTTTTTTTAAAGTTTACTAATGAGTAAGTACATCCTCTGTTTCTCTTTCTGGGATTGTGGTACCTCACTCAGGATGATATTACCCATATCCATCCATTTGCCTGCAAATTTTAGAATATCATTTTTTCTTACTGCTTCTTAGTACTCCATTGTGTAGTTGTACCGCAGTTTGTTAATCCATTCTTCAATTGAGGAGCATCTAGGTTGTCTTCAGGATCTTGCTATTATGAATAATGCTGTTATGAACATTGTTGAGCTAATATCTTTGGAGTGCAAATGTGCATCTTTAGGGTATAAGCCTAAAAGTGGTATTGCTGGATCCTTGGGGAGAGTGATTCCCAGTTTTCTGAGAAACCACCATACTGCATTCGAGAGAGGCTGAACAAGTTTACACTCCCACCAACAATGGAGGAGTGTTCCCTTCACTCTGCATCCTCTCCAGCATAGGCTGTCATCTGTGTTTTCAGTCTTAGCCATCTGACAGGTGTAAGGTGGTATGGCAAAGTTGTTTTGATTTGCATTTCTCTGATGGCTAAAGATGTTGAGCACCTTTCCATGTGTAATTCTTCTGCTGAGAATTCCCTTTTTAGGTCTGAACCCCAGTTTTTAATGGATTATTCAAGGTTTGGGGCTCTACTTTCTTAAGTTTTCTATATATTTTAGAGATCAGTCATCTGTCACTTGTAGGGTTGATAAAAATCTTTTCCAGTTCTGTAGACTGTTGATTTGTCCTAATGACTGTGTCCTTGGCCTTACAGAAGCTTCTTAGTTTCAGGAGATATCACTTATTGTTTTTCTTAGTGTCTGTGCCACTGGTGTTATATTTAGAAAGTGGTTTCCTGTGCCAATGTTTTGAAGGGTTCAAATTCAAGTGGGTCAAAGACCTCAAGATAAACCCAGATATACTGTACTTGATAGAAAAGAAAGTGGGAAATCTCCTACGTGTGCTTTGTTGGTGAGCTGGTCACACTTGGGGAGCCTGTGATGGAAGTCACTACTGAGGCCAGTTACTCTCAGTAGTTCTGGTTTTCTCACTTTCCTTTACACATAAAATTTTCTTCTTGTTCTAGTAGCTTAGATTCAAACGTATCCCAATAAGAGGGGACTTTCTTCTGTGATAGAGGCTTTGCTTAAGCTGGTATAAGCCCTGAGTTCAATGTTCTGCCTAGGAGGAAAATTAAAAAAAAATAATATAAAATGAATTCCACAAGACAAAATATTCTAACTTAGTTTCAATTCAGATATCTATTTTCTTACATTCTGTTTCTCAAATTTTTATTATCTATTTGTCAACATCTATTTACTATATAAAAGACACATTTGTATTGAAATTTCTTTAAGATACAGCATTGAGGATATCTTAAAGGGAGAAACTTGATAAACACAGCTTTTAAATTAACAATAGTTGTAGTTAGTTTGTTCTTATGTAGGCGTATTAAATAATGAAAATAACTATTCACTGTGTCCCCTTTCTCTAAAATACTTGAAACATTAAAAATAGGATCTAAGGCACCTCAAGCCATGTTAGGCTCAGGTACAGATGAAGAAAGCACAGTAGTTCACAACTAATGCCCACCGATGCACTATGGCCACCACAAATTCCTGCAAAGCAACCCTTCTTTAATATAGATCAAATGCATCTAGTATGTAGAGTTTAATGAGCTTAAATAATTTACTTTCATCTTTATTTTGATTAAAAGCATTTATTGTCTTAAATATTTGGATTATACAATCTATTTTTTAGGAAGTTTTATAAAGAAACACAATAACCTGGGCAAGCACCTAAGAGTCTTTCCTGCACTACCAGGTGATATGAGTTCAATTCCTACTACCAACACTTGGAACGCTCACAATTGCCTGGAATTCCAGATTCACAGGATGCAGCACCCTTTTCTGTCCTTAGGCCACCTGCGCTCATGTATGTATACCCATATTTGTACATACATCAGATAATTTGTTTTAAACATCATGATAATATTCTTCTGGGTTAAAATTTTCTTTCTATATTTTGTTATTATATTGTAAGATTTTCAAATATATAATAGTAAAATTTATAAGTCACATAGACTTATATATTGTATTTTTGTTTTAATAATTATAATAGTCAGGATTATAAAATTTATTGACCTAAGGCAATATAATTCAATTGTTTGTCTAGAAATCTTTCTCAGAGTTTCTGAATGTCCATTATTTTGATATGGTTTGTTAAAATAGCATGAATTTTTTCTATGCATGCAAGTAAATCCTACAAAATTCATCTCCTGTCTTTCTACACTGTTCAGGTGCATAATGAAAATTCTAATGTAAGATGACAGGTTTGTTATTCCAAATAAGCTTGAGTAAGAAGCTCGCAACATCTTTGCTGCTGGAGAAATTGAAATCAATGTACTTATATAATTGGATCAACATCATTTATATGAGAATATTGGTAGGCTAAATGATGGTCAAATGCTAATCTAGAGAAAGTACTAACAAGGGGGCATTCTTCATTGCCAACTCAAGCTTAAAATGTTCACATGATCTGAATCACAGAAATGATTCAATTGACTGCCTTTACAATTCCTGTTACACAAATTAATGTCCTCTTCTCTTTAAAGTGTGTTTCCTATAACTTTATGGTTAGCATCACAAATCCTGCATTGCTTTTCCTTATTTGCATTTACCTGTCAAAAAGACCTTATGTTTTGAGACACGTTTCTTTTACTATATGCTTTCTCTTTTTCTTTGTGGCTGATGATCTTTGTCTCCTCTTTCCTGCACTAATTGTTTACATTATTTGCTGCTTTTCCTGAAAACTAATATACACCAAAAAACTTTCAAGTGTCTCCATTACTGCCTTATTCATATTACCAAACTTTCAGACTGTGTGTTGTGGCCCAGAGCAGTCCCTCTCAGCCACATGTAGTGATTTTGGAGAAATGTGAAGTACATACAATGTTTCATCATGATTTTTCTTGAGTTCCATTTCTTGGGCTGCAGTATATTATTTAGCATAACATCAGTATGCCTAAAATATCTAATATCACTGAGGTAATGGAAAAACTATTTTCTTGTGTTTATTGTGTAAGAGAATTAGACCCATCACAGTAGGGCAGGAATGGCTGAGAATATCTGAAAAACTCCCACAAAGATAGGTGGCTGAAAGAGAAAAAAAGAGAATATAGCATAAGACGTATACCCCAAAATACTTCTCTATTAAACCACATCCTCCAGGCAGTCCCTACCTCCTAGTGCCCAACATTTACCAATATTTTTATCTAATGTCATTATACGAATCCATCAAATATAAAGTAATTCACTGGCTCAGTCTCCTCATCAGATGTCCTCAGGAAACTCCATCAAAGACACAAAGATAGAGTGTTTCAGTGATATCCTAACTGGTTTTTTATCTCATCAATGTGATAAAAATATTAGTCAACAGAAGGAATCATAAATAACCATTGACTATCAGAAACATGTGAAACTTCCAAAGGGTAATTTATGACCCAATATTTGATATATTAGAGCATTGAGAGCCTGCTACTTCTCTCATGATTTCTGTATTACTGCAACATTTTATACTAATTATAGCCATAGTGATTCCAAAGTCATAACATTGCTGAGTTGACCTCTTAGTGCTTTTCTTTAATGGTATATTGGCCTTCAAATATTCAAGACATTTTTCTTTTGTAACTCTACTATAAACTTTATGTTTTGGATACTTTTGATTCATAATACTTTCTCCTTTTGTATTCTAGTATTTATAGTATTTTAAAAACTTTAATTCTTTAAAAAAGTGTGATTTTATTTTGGCTTTGAACTATGTTTTTTAATTTAATAATTTTATTTACTTATTAAAATTAGTAATTATACATATTTATAAAGTGTAATATAATATATATATTCATTATTGTGTAAATTATAAAAATATTCAACCTGACTAATTAAAATATCTATTGCCTCATAAATTTGTCAACTATGTGCCAAGATTGTTAGAATTTCAAGTTAGCAATTTTGACATATATACTACATTATATTTGGTGTTCTCTATTAAAGCCTCACTAGTGTTCATCCTTCAAGGCTAATTAAATTGTGATCTTCATCCTGTTTCTATTTCTTTTTTGTCCTCTTTATTTTGTGATAATTACTTTTCTATAGGATTCACTGTGTTTTCTAGATTCTGAACATAAGTGAACTTATCTCTGCCATTCCAGATCTGTATGATTTCAAATAGAGTAATATTCTCCAAAATTCCATCTATGTGACTGGAATAGATTCCTTTTGTAAAGCTGTATAGTGTTCCATTCTGCATGTGTTTGTGTGTGCACGTATGTGTGTACGTAGATCGTTCTGCTTATGGATTCATCAACTGTTTAAAAAATAACTGGTTTTTATACATTAACTCTTCTGGACAGTACATTAGAAGTAACAACTGTTCTTCTGGTCATGAATACAAAAGAGTTAAAAGTGATATGGTAAAAAGACAGCTGCTAGATAATATAGTTACAGTGTTGTATTATGGAAGAAAACTTAACCCTCTGTTATTTCTTATTTATTTTTATTGGCATACAAAGACTTAGATTTCATTTGTTTTCTGTTACTCAAGCCCAGTTTCTTCTGCTAGAGCTCTCTTGTTTCTACTTCTGTGGACAAGAGTTCATTGCCATTTCCTTAAACTCTTTCTCAATACCTCTTGTCTGCCTTACATGGTATATGATTGAGTTTTATAACTTATTTGTACTCTAATGTAGGTTTTTTTGCAGTTTTAAGTTTACTGTCTTTTACAGTATATGTTTTTAGTATTTTTATAAAATATTCTATGGCCATAAGTTTATAAGTTTATTTCTACATCCTTCATTAGATTCATTTAAAAACTATGTTTTATACCCAAATAAATTTTGTATTTGTCACTATAACTCTATAGCATGGTTTGAAGTTAATGTGAATTCTACTTGGATTAGATTTGACTATATATTATATTTTGCTTTGTCATATATATTTTTAGTTTGCTTTTGTAATTTTGTAAAGAATATCATATGATTTCAGACTGGAATTCTGATAAATATATGCACTATGCTTGATAATATAATATTTTTACAAAGTTTATTCTGTCATCCTAGGAGGATGGAGCTTTTCCATCAGTGTCTGATATTTCCTCTTTTTGTACCTTAAATTTTTCTTTGTTAAGGTCTTTCACATCCTTAGTAAAGTTTATTTCTACATACTTTATTTTTGGGAAAGCTGCTGTGGATGGATTATTTTTTTTTACTTTCTTTTGCAACAGATCTGCAATTGCTATATATCAAAGCTATGTTGAATTTTGTACCATTCAATGTTACTGAAAGTAATTACTAAGTTTAATTTTTAACAGAGTTTGTATAATTTGCTACATTTCAAACTTTTCATTTGTGAACAAGAAAAACTTTTATTTTTTTCCTTCCTATTTCATTCCTTTTAAGCTTTATTTTTCTTTTAATAATCTAAGAGTTTGAGAGCTATAGAAAATAAGAGATTAAATAGTGAACATAGTGTCTCTTTACAAATTAAAAAATGATTTTTTTTCATTTTTCTCCATTATCATACCATTTTTTGGTTGTTTATTTATTTATTTTTCTTTGTATATTTTTACTATTATGAACAAAGAAGTCACACTTTCTATCATTGTACATCCTTTTTCAAGGTCCCTTTGCCCTCCCACCACCACATCAGGTCATTCTCTCTTCTCCACAACTCCCCAATCCCCCCCCCCCAGTTAGCAGGGCTTACCAGGTCAACAGGGCAAGACTGAGTCAGGTGTTCCTCTAGGAGGAATGGATTCCAAGGAGTCAGTCCAAGGTATTTCTGATCCCAAGCTGTTTAGTGGTTGGTTGTGGTTTGCAGCTTGGGCATGCTTTGCTATTTTCTTGTTTGTTGATTTGTTTGTTTGTTTGTTTAGAGTCCATTAATGAGTGAGTGCATTCCTTGCTTATCTTTCTGGGTTTGTGATACCTCGCTCAGGAGTATATTCTCCAAATACATCCATGTGCCTGCAAATTTTAGGATATCATTTTTTCCTACTGCCGAGTAGTACTCCAATGTGTAGATGTACCACAGTTTGTTAATCCATTCTTTAGTTCAGGGGCATCTAGGTTGTTTCCAGGTTCTTGCTATTACAAATAATGCTGCTATGAACAATGTTGAGCTAATGCCTTTGGAGTGTGACTATGCATCTTTAGGGTATAAACCCAGAAGTGGTATTGCTGGGTCCTTGGGGAGATTGATTCTCAATTTTCTGAGAAACCGTCATACAGCATTCCAATGTGAGTTTCTTATATATAGCCTTTATTACTTTGAGCCATGTTCTGTCTATCCATATGTCTTCAGAGTTTTTAATCATAAAGTATGCTTAGAATTTTCAAATGTCGACACTTCCAGGGACTTGCTCCACAGGTCCAGGGTCAATCCCTAGACTCAGATCTCCCCTCTTCCTAGCAGACAGGAACTAGGATTTGGTGGTGAGGGTCTCCTCCAGCCACTCCTGAAAAGGGGGACCTTGCCAAGCCCCACCTCCAACTGCATCAGCAGAAAAGGACTGAGGACTTTGAAATTCAGACCCGGCCCAGAGGTGAATGGGTTCCGGCTCAAAAATCACCACACTTCCAGGGATTGCTCTCTGGGGAAAGGGTCAATTCCTAGACTCTGATCTCAGCTATCCCTAGAAGACAGAAGCTAGGGTTTGGCAGTGAGGGACTACTCTAGCCACACCTAAAAGAGGGGACTGTTCAGGGTCAGGCCCCGCCTCCAGGGCAAAATGTGTCATTAGAGAAGGACTGAGGATTTGAAATTCAGAGCCCTGTCCAGAGCAGAGTCAGAGAATGAGCAGACCCCTTGCTCAGAGGTGGCAGGAGACACACAAGCCCTCTCGTCACAACTGACTAGGAGCTGCCTAATCATGAAACATTGAAGCCATGGGCAGGCAGGCATCAGTGCAAAAATATATATAACAATATAAAGAACAACAAGGCAACACCAAAAGAAACGGGATGTTCTACAACTACAAGACCTGAACAGGGTAATGAAGAGGAAACAGAAGAAAACAACACCAAAAACACCTTTATAAAGATTATTAAAGCCTTCAAAAAAGATAATAAAAATTCCCTTAAAGAAATAGAAAAAGATACAAACAAAAATAGGAAGAGATGAACAGATCCTTGAAAGAAAACCAAGAAAAGGTAAACCAAAAAATGAAAGAAACATTCCAGAATCTAAAAACTGAAATAGAAGCAATAAAAAAATACAAAATGAGACAAAGCTGGAAACAGAAAATCTAAAGAAAAGAGCTAGAACTACATATACAAGCATAACCAACAGAATCCAAGAGATGAAAGACAAAATCTCTGGAGTGGAAGACTCAGTAGCTCATATAGATACATCACTCAAAGAAAATACCAAAACCAAAAAAGTCATAACACAAAATGTTCAGGAAATCTGGGACACCATGAAAAGACCTGACTTGAAAATAATAGGAATAGAAGAAGAGAAGAATATCAGCTCAAAGACAGAGATAATGTGTTCAATAAAATCATAGAAGAAAACTTTCCTAACTTGAAAAAGGAAATGCCTATAAAGATACAAGAAGCTTATAGAACTCAAAATAGATATAACCCCCCAAAAAGTTAGTGTGTCGCATAACAATCAAGCCACAAAACATACAGAACAAAGAAAAAATTTTAAGTGTTGCAAAAGAAAAGAGCCAACTTACTTATAAAGGCAGACATATCAGAATAACACCTGATTATTTGATGGAAACGATGAAAGCAAGAAGGGTTTGGTCAGAAGTTATACAGAGACTAAAAGAGCATGGCTGCCAACCCAGACTACTATACCCAACAAAGTTATCAATCAACATAGATGGAGTAAACAAGATATTTCATGACAAAGTCAGACTGAAACAATACCTATCTACCAATCTGGCCCTCCAGAAAGCATTAGAGGTAAAACTCCAACTTAAGGATCCCAGATACACCCAAGAAACAACAAACAATCAATAATCCCACAGAAGAAAAGCCCAGAGAAAGAAATATATAGAAGCTACTACAAAAAATAACAGGAAACTAATCAGTGGTCACTAATATCCCTTAATATCAATGGACTCAACACATCTATAAAAAGGCACACACTAACAAAATGGGTACAAAAACAGAAGCCATCTTTCTTCTGCTTGCAAGAAACACACCTCAACCACAAAGAAAGACACAGGCTCAGAGTAAACAGTTGGGAAAGGATTTTCCAATCAAATGGCTCTAAGAAACAAGCTGGAGTTGACATCCTAATATCTAACAAAGTAGAATTTAAGCTAAAAGCAATTAAAAGGGACCAAGATGGATATTAATTATTCATTGCAGGAAGAATTGGCCAAGAGGAGATTTCAATCCTGAATATTTATGTCCCTAATATAAGGGCACCTACCTATGTAAAAGAAACACTTCTAAAGCTCAAATCCCACATCAGTTCTCACACCCTATTAAATACTCCACTTTCACCCCTGGATAGGTCAACTGGACAGAGACTCAACAGAGAATTAAGGAGTGTAACAGAGGTTATGATGCAAATGGATTTAATAAATATTTACAGAAGACTCCACCCAAATGCAGAGGAATATACATATTTCTCAGCTCCTCATGTAACTTTCTCTAAAATTGACCACATAATTGGTCATAAAGCAAATATGAATAAATACAAAAAATTGGAAATAATCCCTTGTATCATATCAGATCACCAGGGCTTAAAGTTAGAGTTCAACAAAATCAAAAATTACAGAAAGACTACCAACTCATGCAAACTAAACATCACTCAGCTGAACCACCTCTGAGATCTCTAAGGTATATAAAGAGCTCAAGAATTTAGATACCAAAACCTTGAATAACCCTATCAAAAAATGGGGTTCAGATCTAAAAAGGGAATTCTCAGCAGAGGAACTACGAATGGCTGAAAGGCATCTGAAAAAGTGCTCTTCATCTTTAGCCATCAGAGAAATGCAAATCAAAACAACTTTGAGATACCACCTAACACCTGTTAGAGTGGCTAAGATAAAAGGCACAGATGACAG
>PVIH01027588.1:0-16703 GCA_004025045.1 Sigmodon hispidus | reverse complement strand
TCAAAGGTATTAGCTCAACTATGTTCATAGCAGCATTATTTGTAATAGCAAGAACCTGGAAACAACCTAGATGTCCCTCAACTGAAGAATGGATTAACAAACTGTGGTACATCTACACAATGTTATACTACGCAGCAGTAAGAAAAAATGATATCCTAAAATTCACAGGCAAATGGAGGGATTTGGAGAATATCCTCCTCAGCGAAGTCTCACAAACTCAGAGAGATAAGCAGGGGATGTACTCACTCATCAGTGGTCTCTAAACAAACAAACAAGAATAAAAAGCCAAACATGCCCAAGAGGCAAACCACAACCACTGAACAGCTTGGGATCAGAAACACCATGGACTGACCCTTCAAACCCTAGTCCAAATATAGGAACACCTGACTCACTCTTGAGGGAGGGGGGAAAGAACTGGATTTGGCCAGAAGTGGAGACTGATCTAAGCATTATTGGGTCAGTGGGACCATAGGACTGTCTGCTCCCTGCCCAGGGAGGGGATGGGGAGTTTCAGAGAAGAAAAATGACCAGATGTGTTGGGAGGGGGAAGAGACCTTGAAGAAGGATATACAGGGATGGAAAAAAAAATTCAGAGGGAAAGATGATCACAAAGAAAATGTATGTGTAGCAATCTTATTTGTATTTCCACCCTTGATAAGCCATACTTATGATTCTTATCCTCTGTATAGTTATTGCTAACTCTTCCGCATTTTAAATTCTTTTTACTGTTTTTTTTTTCTTGATAAATACAAAATAAAGAAGGAAAAAAAAAAGAAAATTGAACCAAGCTAGTGGGAACTCTCAAAGTTTAGACCAACAGCTATGGAGCCTGCATGAAACCACACCAGGCCCTCTGTATATATGGAAGACAATTATGTAGCTTGGTCTGTTTAAGGGGTCCCTGGATGTGGGATCAGGATCTATCTCTGGTGTATGAGCTGGCATTTTTTGGAGTCCATTACCTATGGAGGGACATTGGTTAATAAAGAAGCTGCTTTGGCCTGTAGCAAAGCAGGAAAGAGTAAGTTGGATAAACCAAGAAGAGACACAGAGGGAGAAAGGTGGGATCAGAGAAGTCAGCAAGCCTCCCATGAAGCATGTTGTGAAAGTACTGGTAAGCCACTAACCATGTGGTGATACATAGATTAATAGAAATGGGTTAATTTAGATGTAAGAGCTAGTTAGTAACAAGCCTGAGCCATAAGTCAAATAGTTTGCAATTAATATTAAGCCTCTGAGTGATTATTTTATAAACTGCTGTGAGACTTGGTGGAACAGAGAAAGGCTTTCCAGCTACAATGGGTCTCTATATTTTTACCTTTCTGTTGTAGGAGGAAGCTTCTCTGATGATGGCTGAGCAATGCACCTGATCTCTGACTTAGCAGAATGTTATTAGGACTCATTCTACCACTACATTTTTCCTTTTGATTTTCTTTCTTTCCCTCTCTCTCTTCTTCTTTCTCTTCTTTAAAAAGATCCTTCATGTTTGTTGTTTTTTTATGTCCCTGGACTATCTAGTCTCTTTGTCACCCAAGTGATTTGGGGTATGTGTTCCATCTTGTGGAGTGGGCCGTAAGTCAAATCAGTTATTGGTTGGTTAATACCACAAACATCTTGCAAGTAGTACACTATTTTAGCCAAGGGTTTGTGGCTGGCTTGGTGTTTACATTTCTCTTCTGATAGCGTGCAGAGTACCTTTCTGTAACAGACACTGGAACACAGAAGTTAAGGCTCTATATAGAAATCAGCTCAGCATCTCCTTATTCAGTGAGTTGAGTAGGAGTTTTCTTTGCAATGAGGCTTTGCTGCCAGTTTGTGGAGGGCAACATAAGTCTTGGCAACTGCCTGGGTTGTTTGGAAATTCCTATGGGGCCCCTTTGGTCAACAATTCTATTAGATGTAACCTAAACCTGGTACTGAAAGCTTCATTTTGTGACAAGAGATTGAGACTCTGTCTCCCCCATTATTTGGTGATTTCATTGAAAAAGCACATATATGGTTTCTAGCATATTTGGTTTCCATACCACCCCAAAAATGCCCCTAATTTTAGCGTTATCTCCCCATCATTGCTGCTCTCTTTATAACCTTCAGAAACTGGAAACAGCCAGTTGTAGGACACTGATTCTTAAGGCTGCAGTCTACCATGTCTGGACCACTCTTGAGCTCAGTGTAATATGGAGAATTCTCTTTGCTGCAGGACTTTCTCACGACTCTATTTGAATAGTGTCTCTAGGCCTGGATGTCTGATCTTATTCGAAAGCTGTCCCTGAGCCTGGATGCCCTAAGTGTTACCTTTGACACAGTTCCTTCTAAATGCTCCCTGCTGCTGTTCATATGATAATTAGTTATTATGCTCCATGGTAGGACCATGCCAGACTCTCTCTGGAAGGTAGAGCTGAGGCAGATCTGGGCCCCAGCAGGACTCTCCCTGGGGCTGAAGTGGGATGGTGAGTGTCATCTACAACCCAGACTCCTTTAGCTATGGGGGGGAGGGGCGGCACACTGAGACTGGAGTCTTGTCCAAGCAGGAACTCGCTTTATTGCATCAGGCAAGGACTTATATAGGGTTGTGAAGAGGGGATGGGGTAGGTGGAGTGAGGAATAAGGGCCAATAATATTTTTACCAACTTAGCGATGGCTGGGCAGAGGCTGTCTTATGTCAGGCTGTGCCGGCAAACTCTAGGAAGCCTTAGGATGATACACTGGGCCTCAACCACAGGCCTTGGAGGGTCCAACAGGACCATGCTGCCAAAGACAAATTAGGTGGTGCCCTTCCTATATAATCCCATGACTCTGAAATAAAGTTGCCCTGAAACAGTGAGGCAGCCTTCAGAAAGGCTATTTCCTCTGTGCTCACAGGCAATACAAAGCCTCTCTCTCTTTGTCTTCAAGGATTGGTGGCCAATGGACAACAAGGAGAAAGGGGGACCCCACAACAGCTTAGATTCTCTCAACAGAAGAATGGATACAGAAAACATTTACACAATGGAATACTACACAGGCATTAAAAAGAATGACAGCATGAAATTTGCAGGCAAATGAATGGATATAGGGGGGAAACATCGTGAGTGAGGTTTCTCAGACTCACAAAGACAAATATAGTATGGATTCACTTACATGTGGATATTAGCAGTTAAATCAATAATCATATATATTCTATGATTATATATGGAACCAAGCTATAATCCATAGAGACACAGAGGGTAGATAAAGAGTAAGTAACTAGAGGGGATAGATCAAACTTTTTAAGAAATGGAAAGAGAATAGATTGTTATGAATGAGTGGGATGGTCTGGAATGAGGATCAAGTGTTGAGTGGTTAGGAAGAAAGGAGGGAGTATGGGGAGAGGTTTGTGTTTCCTTGTAAAGGTTTTGTATCATACATCTTGGCTGGTGAACCTGTCAAGTACTACAGTCTCTTTGAGCACATCCAGATATTCTACATCCTAGGCACATGCATGTCTAGTTTTGAGGATTATGAATTATATTATTTTGAGGTACTATTGCGTATTAGAAGATTATATGATGATGTTGGCATTGGATGTTTATACAAGATCTAACATCTTTTCTTTTATTTTGTATTTATCAAGAAAAACAGTAAATTGAATTTAAAATGTTGATAAGTTAACAATAACTATAAAGAAAATAAAAATCATAAGCATGACTTATCAAGGGTGATAATGCAAATAATTTGCTACACATAAAATTACTTTGTGTTCAGCTTTCCCTCTGGATTTTTTTTTCTATCCCTGTATATCCCCATTCAAGGTCCCTTCCCCCTCCCACCACATCAGGTCATTTTTTCTTCTCCACAACTCCTCATCTCCTCCCTGGGCAGGTTGCAGACAGTCCTATGGTCCCACTGATCCAATAATGCTTAGTTCAGTCTCCATTCCTGGCAAATCCCGTTTTGTCCCCCCTCCCTCAAGAGTGAGTCAGGTGTTCCTATAGTTGGAGTGGGATCCGAAGGGTCAGTCCAGGGTGTTTCTGATCCCAAGCTGTTCAGTGATTGTGAAGTTCTAACATCTTTTTATAAGGAGAGAAGTTAGAGATTACAACTGAATAGATTTTCTTTCTCATAAGAAATTTCAAAGTGATTCTGTCATGTTTCATAATTAGTCATTTGTTCTAAACAATAATGTACTAAATATTTTTACCTTCATAATTTTCTAGACATTCAATAACTGGATAAAAGAGTCTAAATATCTTCAAATTTTGTACTTTGAAGTCACCTTTCTTGTTCAGTTCGTGAAAGGCAAAAAGCAAAATATAATCAAGTGATGACGTTATTAATTTTACTCTAGGAGGCCTCACAGTATTTATAATTGGCCTCACACAAACACTTCCTAAACTGGGACCCTAGGTGGCACTAACAGATTAAGGAATGTGAGCATGTAGAACTCAGGTTGAAAAGGTAAAAAACTCATTGAAAGGATGATACCTCAGACATACTCTCAAAGAGCGTAAGTCATCAGCCACAGCAGAGAAAGATGGTTTTAATATTCTATCTAGTCTTGGCTACACTGTAACTCTCTTCAAGAAAAAAACACACAAGTCATGAGCAAGAAAGGGCTCACGTGGTCATAAAACTTAACACTATGACATTAGCCATGAATTTATGTGACATACTTAACTTGCTCTGATTTAGTTTAAAATGAAAATTGGAGAGTAGCTTTCATTTTGTAACCTTCTTCAACAGTAACACTACAAAAAATTGTAAACTTTAAAAATGTTTTAATTGACTCTAAAGTATACATATTTATGGGTACAGTATAAAGTATTATGTGTATGTAATATATAATGATAAAACCAAGACAGTTAGCATATCCAATTTAAAATTCTACCATTTCCCTATACTGGGGGATTTTTGAAATCTACATGAAATTCTCACAAATTAACTATAAATTATAAAATATGAATCTTGAGTACTTGTCACTTACAGTAAAGTTTTTTTTTTTTAATGCAGAGGCCAAAAGAGTTGAATCTACTAATTAAAACTACTTTACACTAGTTTAAACAAATTCTGCTGCTTCAGAAACCTTTCAGACCCCTCTCCCATACACACACACAGACCACACTTCTTCTGGGCCTTCAGATATAAATAAACCTCCATTGTTGATATTCTGAATTAAAGTCAGGAGCTGAAAATCTGCCTGTTCCATTCTAGAAAAGTAAAGAGCACCTGACATCTCCTTTGTCTGCAGAAAGTTTCTGATCTGCTTCACAGCCATGAAAACATCATGTGAACATTGAAAACATGTGCAAATGTTTATACCAATAAACAAATGCATGTATGTGTAAAATTGAATATGTACTAGCAAAGACACACATATTCTTTCACAAAATCACAATTCTGAAAAAAACTGTCACTTTTGTCCCCTTCTGTGAAGTACAAGTCTTCTGAACCTCACACAAATTAGCACTTGATAGTAATCTATAGCTGACAGGCTGTGCAGACCTTGTTGGTGAACTTCTTGCTTCAGAAGAGGCAACTATAACTACATAAAACAGGGCAGTCAGAAAATGACTGCCTGAAGCTGAGAGTGGACTGTGAATGGTCCACTAGTTGGTGATACCTGTGGTTCCTTGCTCTCCAAGAACCTCAGTTCTTTATTTACAAATAGGGATAATTCTACAGCCATTGTAAGGGTTAAAAGAGAAGACATTTTCAGTACTTGGTAGAGTTTGTTAGATACTGGTGCCAAATTGTAACAATAAGTCAAATAAATAAATTCATGGAAAGGCCGTATCTTTTGTGTTCATATGCAATGTAGTTAAAGTCAGTTCAGTGCAATTTAAAGTCATAAGACACAAGACTCTCCAATACTTTGTCCTGTTTACCAACCCCTTTGAAAACCCAGAAGTTGCTATAGAATCTCAAACCTAGTTTTCTTATGAAAGTGTATTTATTTCAAGTTTCACTTTTTCTTCCTACAGCCCAGTGGGACAAATGGCTACTACATTAAACCAACTATACACACTCTGAAGAGCAAATATTCTGGATTTCAGTTGAGAGCTTTGTTTTAGATGTCTATCATCAGCTACTGAGTCTTACTGGTTACATAGCTCAGGTTCCTTTATTTATGGATCCCTGACCTTGACCTGTGCCTGACTCTGAGTCAACACAAATGTCATCCATTTACACTCTCAAACTTTGACCTTTCAGGGATTCAGCTTCAGGTACAGGGAAAGGAAATAAAATACTCTGTAACACTGGAGAAATAAACAAGACAAAGGAGGAAATGAGGAGGAAAGAGATAATATAAACGTAGACTCAATGAAAAGACTATAGATGAAGAGGAAGTTAAGAACACACACACAAAGAGAGAGAGAGAAAGAGAGAGAGAGAGATGCATTATAATGCCAAATAGTCATCTTATATTTTATTATATATTCACAACAATGCATTTTAAATTTTTATTTATTCTTGGTGATTTCTTATAGGAATTTAATGTATTTAGATAACATACGCTTTTCCTCCACCTCCAACTCCTCCCAGACTCTGCTTCGGCACCCCCTCTAAATTTTGCGTACCCCCCCCTTGTCGCTTGTGTCCGTTTTCCCCCTTATGACCGATCCACTGTGTTCACTGTGTCCATTTACTGCTGTTCATATGTGCAAGAGTGTTCAGCACCATCCACTGGAGCACTGGGAACCTATCACTTAAGAAAACTCACTCCCCCTCAGCCCTCAGCTGCCTAAAGCTTGTTAGTTAGGGGCGGGGACTTGTGAGCCCCTCCCCTCTCCTTCCTGGAATGTTTGCCTGTGAAATCTGAGAAGTGGTTAAGCTTCCTCCCTGTTGCATATTTCTTATTCCTAGAGGTACTTATGGAATATTTTCCATGTATATAGAAATAAAAGTTTTAATTCATACAGGCTTTTAACACAAAACTGATCCATGCCATGGCATTGCTTTTCCCCACATTGTTACAACCAAATCCGCCTTGTACCTTTTAATAGTTGCAGTTTTTTGACTTTATTTAAATGGGCCCAAGTTGATATCAGTTTGCTTTGATCTCTTATTGCCTTCCTTTAAAAAAACCTACATTTGAGAATTAGAAAATTACTGGAAGAAGTTTGAATTCAGTAGTTATAGAGGATATTTGGCAGTGATCATTATACAAATGTATAATGATTTGGTGTTTACAGTAACTGGTGCTGTCTATTGCTGAGGTTCGGTGTTCGCCTTCCTGTGGAAAGGCAAACCTTTAAGATCTAGCTTCTGGTTCAGCAAAGGCTATAGTCTGGGTAGAAGATTTGAACCCTGTAGTATCCACTTGTTGAGAAGACACTGATAGTTTTAGAAAAGAAATATAGTCATAGGCTATGAGACTTTGAGAAACCCTAGAGCATATGTGGGGATAACATAATTTATAGGCTTCTAATATTGTAAATGATTTATTATTTTTTAAATAATTTATGTTTTGTAAAGTAGAGAGAAATAGACATCTGACTCCAAGGAAGCTTTACAGCCTTAATATTATGACATGTTGTCCTGGACATATCCAGAGATACAGCAATGGTGTCAATGACACAAAAGTCTCAAAGAATAAATAAGGTTTTTCCAAATGGAAAAGGAGACAAAAGAGAGTTTTTCATGTATGGTCATGATACAATTTATTGTTCAAATTGGAACACTTCTTGTAGTGAAGGTTTGAAGTGCATGTGCTTTAAGCAACTCTGTTGGAACAGTAGGAAGATGATAGGCAATTTCCTCCACAGTGCGGGAAACTAGGTTAAGGTCAGGGGTTATTTGATAGACAAAGTTTCAAATAAACATATTTGTTGGCATCCAGTTATGATTGCCTAGCAGGGCAGTCTCTACTACTATGTTTTTAAAATTGAGAGTTAATATTTCTAATTGTTAATATTATCAATGTGGGAAAATGGTAGTCATAACAAAAGTAATTATATGAGATACATGCATTCATTAGAGTAATAAAATTTCACTTAAAAAAAGAATTGTTCTAGAAAATGGCTTTGGGAGGCCAGTGAAAACATAGGAATCTAATTTTCCTTAATTATTTGTGGCTACACAATACCAAAAATTTATATCCCTATCTGATATTTCTTCAAGTTTCTTTCCAAGCTTCTCTTTTGTTCGTTTAACTAAGACCTCTTAGCTTTTCCTAAATTAATTTGATTCCTGTAGTTTGCTTTTCCAAGGGCACTTAGTGTTTCTTTGTGACTTGGTTTCCACCTTATCCTTTGACATGCACTTAATCCCTTTCCTTGTTTTATTTTTAAATAAAGGCCTCCATTTTATCTATTGTTCTCCTCCTCAACCCTGGCCATGTGCTTCTGGGGATGATGACTTTATCTTCATCTCCAAGGACTAAATTCTGAGTTTTATTTTAATCAAGTTTGTCCCATTTCTTTGCCACCAGTTGCTTTGGGAAAGGGCATGTAAGCAGTTTGGTCAAGAAAACACTATTGGAGTTTCAGCAGAGGAAAAGTTTCCTCATACCCAAGAAAATAACACAGAGAAAGGCCATGCATTCCAGTGCCATTGTAATGAGTACTGAGGGCAATTACAGGATGCTAGTTTCTTCCCATTGGTCCTTGTCTTGATTAAGCCTCACCTTACTTCCCATCATTACGTTATTGTTGACAGTTACTCAGATAGACCACAATGCTCCTTGTCACGAAGACTTTACCTAAGCAGTTATCTCTCCCTCAAATGCTTCTATCACATGTTCTCACCTGCCTGATTCTTGGTCTTCGGAGGTTCAGTCTGGCTTTCTTCAGGAGTGTATTTTTTAATCCTCTGGACTTCATCTGATGCACTCATAGAAGTTTTCATGATGTTCACTGTGCTATTCCTTCATGGTTAGTATGCTATGTTGTACGTTATGCACTCCTAGTAATTCTATTAAACACCCTGCCTATTTCTGTGATTGATTATAAATTTGTAGAAGAGTGGACCAGAGTTGATCCTTCGTTGTCTTTTGGTACATTGAAGTCAGTTGACAGAATATTATCAACATAATTGAGTTTAAATTTGTCATCAGACTTATTTTTGAAGTGCTAGATGTGTTTGTATAATTTTCCAAATTCCTCCTCCACATGTTCCTTGCACTGCATGTATGCCTGCCATATATCAAATATTACAAGTAGTGCTTTATGTCACATACTCTAAAGTTGATTAATTTTTATTTAACTGTGATATCATATATGCTGTAGGAAATTTCTCTGGGTTGCTTTGATGTGCTCACATATTCCTACAGCCGTATTTATAGCATAGAATTATAATAAACTCTATATCACTGATATACAGCATAACTATGGTAGCATGACAAGGACTTCGATAGATATATAATGAGAACATAAGAAAGTACCTGGTCAGCTTGGAGCCATGTTCATAAAGGGTTAGCTGTAAGGCAAAACTATTGTTCGTGGTGGTGTGGTACAGAGTTTTGCACATATCCAGCAGGTACTATACCAATGCATTGTGATCCCTGTCTACTGTGGGATAAATTAAAACTAGGCAAACATCCTTTAGTTTATTTTTTTGCATGTTTTGAGAGCCAAACTGAGGCCCAGGGTATCTGAATCTCAGTTTTACTATCCATAAAATGTCTGCTGACTACTGAACTGTGACTTACAAAATAGTAAACATTATTTTATAAGTAATAAAAAATAACATATATAGGTGCAATCATACTTTCAAAACTCCACTTAAAGAATGAACAACTTGAATAGAGTCTTGGTTTACTGTAAGGTAAAAAACAAGTTATTAAGTGACCTTGGGAGTCAAAGGAGGTTGGTTATTGGAAACAAGGTAATTTATTTGTCTCCTACAGATGGCATTTTTATTAAACATTCAAAGGAGAATGCATGCAATTCAGCTCAGTGAAGTTCAAAGGTATTTATTGTATGGATTCTAAAATGGGCATGTCAGGAAAGAGGCCACAGGGGACTCTCAGAAGGGCAGGCCTGCGGTGGAGTCACTGAAGCCCTAACTCCTGAGACAATTGCTAATGTTAGACGTAAAGAGAGTGTCTTCTGGGAATTTTCTAAAGCATGAAAACAATCCATCAGTTTTCCCTAGGTCAAGGGAAAACCCTGGGGCTATCATCTTTCCTGGGAACATATTGAAATGTGAAGGTTCTTAGACATAAATAAATAAACAAGCAAGTAAACTGTTTTCCAGAAACCCAATTGGATTTGAAGCTAATATCACTCTCAAGGAAAGGCTGACAGAAGATACATTGCTTTGTGCTTTGCTTGTGGATGCTGCATCCAGAGAATCACGTGATACCTTGGAAAGGACCAGTGCCCCAGGCTTGGAGCCAGACAGCCAGTTACAAGATCAGCTCTGTCACTCATTGTCTTTAGGGAATCACTGAAGCCCCGCAGCCTCAGTCTCTATCACTGCCAAGGGAACATGCTTGCTTTAGTCCACAGGTTCGTGATGTTCTCTATGAAGAGCAAGGGTATTATGTATGCAAAAGTGCTTACAAATAGATGTCAAGGTTAAGGGACTAAGGGTACAGTTGAGTGACAGAACATTCCCCTAGCATGTATAAGGTCTGGGTTTTATTCCCAGTACTGGGCTAAAAGAAAAGAAAAAAGAAACAAAGAAAAGAATCTTTGTAGTCACAATACACAGTGTATTTACAACATGATAAGAGTGAGTAATAGACTTAAATTCATAGCCAATTTCCGTGTTTTCACCTTTGTTTTCTTATTGTCTCATGAAACTAAAACATATTTATGCATGTTTAAATGTGAACTATAGATTAATAAAAAGAATGACATAAACTTGATTATACACAATAATGTAGAAGGAGAAAACAATGACATAGAAGTAAAAACTTGGAGAAAACACAATATAAATAGCTGCTCACCTGCCCAGTATTTACCGTGTTGTTATTGTAACAAAACTTTTGAAGAAGCATAATCTCTCAAAATGAAGGTTCGTGTGGACTTGCTTTCTGAGACTGTGCCAATTTAATCGAAACTGCCTTATTCACATGGAAATACAAACAGAAAACCAAGGCAAACTGTATTTTCCATATTTCTAATTTTTGCTTGAAATCTGCCCATAGGATGTGCTGTTTGAAAATAAGGACTGAGGTCAGGATTCTTTTCCAAACGATCGGTGGTAACATAGGCTGAAATCCAGCAAGAGCTACGATTGTGTTTAGTAATAAGAAGAGAACTTTAGGCTGTTTTTAAAGATTAATTTCTTAATTACGTGAACATCTGGGTTTTGGTTCATCACTTCCCTTGGAAACCTTGATTAATTTATGAGATTTTCATCCCCACTTACTAAAAAAGCAGTGAATCGTCATCCGGCGTTCCACACCAGTGAAGGCAAAAGTTAATTGGATTCGAGATTTTTTCCCATTTCTCCCTTGAGCAGTTTCTTGCTGCTGCTTTGAGTGGAACCAGGCGCTAAGGGATTCTGTCTATTTGTGTGTGTGAGAGAGAGATACAGAAATGAGAGGAATTACAAATGATAGGAAAGTGAGTTCAAGAAATACGATTTGCTATTTCCTTTGGTTTGGGTGAGAAAATCCTCAAAGATAAACAACAACAAAAAGCTAACCAGAACTAGTAAACATATTTTCTTGATGCACACTTAAAAAAAAAAAAACCAAACAACAACAAAAAACCATGTTTTGATTTAGGAATTGTGCGTACATTGAAAGAAAAGGCTGTTTAAGGTTTTCTGTGGATTAAAGCATTTAGGTTTGGAAAGAGGAAGTCATGAGATGTACAGAGTTCAAAGTCTGTCCTCCTAGTGAGAGATGTACCAGCAGATAACAGCCTCCTTAAGCCTCCCCCACCAGGAAGAGGGGGCAGGAGGCAGATAAAGTGGGGCCTAGGTTGCTAGAGCTGAGATGGATACCTGATTGTCAATATGTACAAGTGCCCAGGGCACTAAAATCATAGGCAGCTGAGATGCCCATCATGAGAGAGACACACCTGAGCTTGTCTCTTGATCTCGGTGGCATAAAGCCATAGTGACTAGAGAAGGGGAGTTCAGCACACCAATAACCTCACTTCTGCTTTGAGTTTGCCTCTTATCATCTCTCTCAGCTGTTTTTCTGCACAACATTATTTTTTGAGTTGTATTTGACCTTGTATTCTACACATTTATAGACACAATTAGGAACGTTTTCTGGTGCTTGAAGGAGTATGATACACAGTTGAATAATGTAGGGAACATCTGAGAGGTTGTTTGTAAAAGGGATTTTAATTGTGTGAGAGCCAGTGTTCTGCATACCGAGATGTCTGATTATGTTTGTTGTGACCATGAGATCATTTTCTAATCAGCTGTTGTAGTACATGTTTTTATTAAGTACGGAAGAAAGTATTTGTGGTAACTAGGATTGACTTTTCCATCATAAAGATCTGTAAATGTGGCAGAGCTAGAAGACAGAAAGGGGATGTGAAATTCAGTTCTGGGTTTCCGTTCATCATATGCCCTCATATCTTTATAGAGGGAGCCATTGTGGGCTTAGAGAGAAATTGGGTGCTAGGAAAACCCACGCGATGACCCCAGTTAGGCCTCCAAGCAATAGTGGAGAGGAGGCCTAAACAGGACTTCCTCTATAATCAAATGAATAACCACCCTAAGTGTTATTACAGAACCTTCACCCAGCAACGGATAGAAACAGATACAGAGATCCATAGCTAAGCAGCAGGTTGAGTTCTCGGTCTAGCTGAAGAGAGGGAAGAGAGAATATATGAGCAAATGGATCAGGATCATAAGGAGGAGACCCACAGAGATGGCTGACTCAAACAATTGGGAGCTCACTGACTCAGAAATGACAGCCGATGAACCTTCATGGAATGGATCTAAACCCTCTGAATGTAGATGACAGTCAAACAATGTGAGCAGTTTGTGGAGCCTCTTGCAGTTAGACCAGAGTTTATTCCTGGTACATGAACTGACATCTCAGAGCCCGTTCTCTACAGAGGAACACCTAACTCAGCCTTCATACTGGGGGGAGGGACTTGGTCATACCTCAACTGGATATCTCAGAGTGAATTGACCCACCTTAGGATTCCTTGTCCTCTCTGGGAAATGAATGGGGGATGGGGTCATGGAAGGCTGGGGGAGGACTGGGAGGAGCAGAGGGAGAGGGAGCAGTGGCAGATATGGGAAAAAAGGCTATGTAAAAATTAAAGCAGAATAATTTATTTCAATTTATTCTTGCTTTGAACAAAACTGAAAATGACAATTTGCCAAGCCATTTCCTTAAAATACTTTGTCAGTCCTTTCAAAAACACCATTGGTAACAAAGTTCATTGACCACCAGGGAGAAGGCAGAGTCTTATGTTTGTGCTAACCATCCTTAATTTTTTGTGACACAAATAACAAGAAATCAATTTGGGACAAAAATGTGTTTTACTATCATAACAATAATGAGCATTTAACAGAACAAGGCTTATCACAAACATTTAGAAAGGCAAAGTCTCCAGGTTTGTAGGTGCCACAGGGCAGTGTCAGCATTGAGAGTGGAGCATTGGCAAGCCCTAACTGGGATGCTTGACAGTCTTCACACACAGAGCATCTGAGCAGCTCCATTGTCTTCTCCTTCCCAGGCTAACTGATAAGCCGTGTCAACAAAGGGACAGGCCCATCACGTTCCTCTGACACACAGCCCATGACCTGTGAGTCAGCAAACCTGCCCTTCAGTTGGCTCAGGAGACTCTACTCTGCATTAGAAGTGAGAATGAGGGTGTTGGGGTTTTATTTCTTCACAGAGTCCAGGTATTTTCTTTCAAAATGTCCCTTCATTATTTCACTCCAATATACCATTTTGTCCATTGAATCTCACCTAGTGAAGAGATACGTGAAAATATTAAGTAGATTTCTAGGTTTATGAGTAAAAGGACCTTACCTATTTTAACTCCTTTCCATAGCTCTGAAGATTTAAAAGAAATATGAGTTTTTTGAGCTTATTAAAAAACTATATTTATCAATCAGTAGTATAAAGGGTAATCAATCTTTTTGTAGATAATCACATTTTGAAATTCCAAGTTTAATTATCTAAATGTGCAGTTTTTATGATAATAATAATCATGGGAGTAACAAATCACATTTTCATTGGTTTTAAGACCCACTTCTTGAGACAGAATTCTTAACTGGCACTGCTAAAGTAGCCAAGAATCTGACATTAGATAGACGATGGCCTGAGGGGAAAACCTATTACTATTACTCTGCTAAAGGTACATAGCAATAAAATGAATCCTAATGACATGTCATTTTATCCACACAGCTGAACACTGTTCAGCCCACATCAGAGAAACTTCCTCTTGTAGTAAATGGCACAAAGAAATCCACGGACAATGTACAGAAACTGAGAGACTTTGGAGAACTCATCTTTAAATGGGATTTTTTTCTTTTTCTTTTTTAAAATCAAATTCCCCCTCTTCTGGCTCAGGGAACTTAGAAGAAGAAGGGACAGAAAAATTCTAAAGCACAGAGGTATGGAGGATGCCCAGAAAACAGCATCTTCCAGATGCAACAGGACCAATGCACATGGGAACTTACAGTCTGTGGTAGCATGCACAAGATTGCACAAGTTCAAAGCAGACGAAAGCCTAGCACTGAGGAGCAGAAGTGGAAACAAAAGTCCCACCTCTAACCAAGAAGCTCTTTGCAATTGGTATTGGCTAACAAGAGAAAATCAGTTTTCTCCAAAGGTGTATTACAAGTATATCAACCACACTCCAGGGCAGGAGCACTTGGCCAACACAAAACAGATTCTCTTCCCTCCCCCATCCATTTTCTATCTTTTTATTTGATTTTTGTTGTTTTTTTTTTCAGAGAGAGAGAGAGAACATGAATGTGGATGTGTAGTGAGGTGGAGAGTATCTAGATGGAGTTGGAAAGAATATGATCAAAATATATTATGCAAAAAATGAATACAAATTTGAAAAGATACTAAAAGCCAAACATACTGCGTTCCAAACATACTGGGCCAAGATCATTTAATGGTATCAATGAATAATTTTTCAGTCAATGAAACTCTATGTTCAATAAACAAACCATTGGGCTGAGTACTAGCATATGAACACTGACCAGTTAACTGATTTGTTAAACAGGAGTCCAATTTGCCAATATGTACTAAAAAACCAGCCAAAAATGGTCTAAGGATCAAAGAATGAAATTACTTAACCAGCTTTTCTACCTTAAAAAAGACTCTCAGTAAAGGTTAGAGAAAGCAGCAAGTTAGAATTCTTCCCCTAGTACTAACTCATTCACTATGGGAAAGGGAGATGAGACAGAGCCAACAGCTTTTGTGCTCATTATTCATGAAATTGATCTTTAAATGTAATAGGGCATAGAGGAGATCATAAGCAATCAGACAACAAAAACCACCTGTGCATCCACAGGTAGCATTCATCCAATGAAAGAATATTTGCTATATGAAAGATCTTTTGTTAAGCAAAAAGGAGTCTACAATTTGAGAAATCCTTAAAAGTTTGAGTGTTATTAAACCCTTAGCATTGGACCATAGCAAAGACCCTAGTAAATATTTGTGGATTTAAGTGAATAGATAACAAACAATTTTTGTTGAAAAAGCACAAAGTATTGTATTTGTTTTTAAATTTTAGAATAAGTTGCATCAATCTGTTTTAAAAGAATATAAATAACATCTTTGAAACGTTAGCTTCCTGATTGTATGAGTTAGAAGGAAAAATTTAAAAGGGATAATTTACTACTTGGTGTAGTAGAGATACTGTTTATATTCATATCGTTTAAAAAAGAATTGTAGGGGGGAATAGTGTTAATTATTTAGAGAGAGAAAGGGGGGGTAAGTCAGATGTTAAGGGGAGAGAAATCCATAGGAAGACACACAGAGAAACAAAACAAATTTGATTTTTGTTGTTTTTTTTTTTTCAGAGAGAGAGAGAGAGAGAGAGAGAGAGAGAGAGAGAGAGAGAGAGAGAGAGAGAGAACATGAATGTGGGTGTGTAGTGAGGTGGAGAGTAGGTCTGGGAAGACAGCTGGGAGGATCCATGGGCAGGGTTGGGGGTCTGGGTGGGACAATGTGGAGGGTGAGTACTTGAAATGAGGCAAATCTAATGATCTGGTGTGATGGCCTATTCAAGCTACAAGTTCTCAGAGGGAATTTAAAATAGTCCTTTGCCAAAACGACAGCCTACAGAATGGGAAAAGATCTTCACCAACCCTACAAGTGATAGAGGACTGATCTCTAAGGTATATAAAGAGCTCAAGAATTTAGAGCCCAAAACCTTGAATAACCCTATCAAAAAATGGCGTACAGATCTAAAAAGGGAATTCTCAGCAGAGGAACTACGAATGGCTGAAAGGCACCTGAAAATGTGCTCTTCATCTTTAGCCATCAGAGAAATGCAAATCAAAACAACTTTGAGATACCACCTAACAGCTGTTAGATTGGCTAAGATAAAAGGCACAGATGACAACCTATGTTGGAGAGGATGTGGAACAAGGGGGACACTCCTCCATTGTTGGTGGGAGTGTAAGCTTGTTTAGCCACTTTGGAATGCAATATAGCGGTTTCTCAGAAAATTGAGAATCAATCTCCCCAAGGACCCAGCAATACCACTTCTGGGTGTATACCCTAAAGAGGCACATTCACACTCCAAAGGTATTAGCTCAACTATGTTCATAGCAGCATTATTTGTAATAGCAAGAACCTGGAAACAACCTAGATGTCCCTCAACTGAAGAATGGATTAACGAACTGTGGTACAT